>JAHXMU010022820.1:0-31069 GCA_019455685.1 Philornis downsi | reverse complement strand
CTATATAATAATTTTCTTCTTACCAAATTATTTTAAATGACGACCACCACGTTTTAAAACTTTGAGGAATCTTTTGAATAGGAACATTTATGAACGATATTTTATGAAGAAACGTCAGTCAACAAACATCTTTCATAAAGAAAAATGTTTTAGAGGAAACTTTTTCTTACAAGCAAATATCTTGGAGAACGTGTTCTACAAGGGAAGATGTATTTCAATACATTACATTAGCCTACAAGGTTTTGGACTGGAGCAACCGAATATCTTTCCTAGGGTAACTTGGTGGGCTGAATTCGAATCTGCAATTGGTGTTTCTCTATCAAGTCAGGTTTTCGGGATACAAAAATAATAATTCATTTTTTTACATAAAAAAGTTATTAGTTTATTTAAAAATCAACGAGTTTTCAAAAGTGTATGGCGTTATTTGAGCGTCATTTGTATTTTGTTGATTCGGTTTTACGTATTAGTGTCTAGCAACAGCCTGCCAGCATGCTTTTGTCTCAAAATCCTTGATAATCCCAATCGCAATCTAAATGCGAATGAAGAAAATGCATTTTAAGTGACATTCGTGCGCCTAATTCGTTATAATTTTTCAATAATTCAAACAATTTGTCTGTCGTTTTCACTTTTATTGTTTCCAAGAAAACTTCGTGAACCTCTTGAAAGATTTCATGGCTTCATATTCTTTCTCCAACAAATATTGTGACAAATTTGTCATCATTCAAAAGTTTCCTGATCTGAGGGCCAACAATTATGCCTTCTTTGATTTTAGCATATGAAATTTTAGTAAAAACCGCAAACAAATATTTAAATGCTGCACCATCTTTGTCTAGACCCTCGACAAAGCTCTTAAGAAGGCAGCGGTTTTGCAGTTTATTTTAAATGGTTTGTAATTGATCAATTGGTGGACATTGAACTGGCTTGGAAACGTTACTAATATTATTTTTTTCGATTTTTCATATTGAATCCAGCAACTTTTGCTAAACAGAAATAACAATCGGTTTGGTGGTTACTTAACGCTCTCTAAAGTAATGGAGTCGAAATAGATCTTCTTGCCATTTGACCGCCTGTATAAAACAATTCTGCAACTATTGCAAAACATTGTCGGTGTCGACGGTTTGTTCAAGTTTCTGACAGCAAAACCAAAATAATGTAAATATGCATATTTTAATGATTCCGATATTGCATATCTTTTTTGTCCAACCAAATATTCACCACACACAGGGTGTTTTAACAAGAACGCAAGATTTAAATTTGGCGCCATTCGAAGTGTCATTGTTTGACATTTGAACAATTGTTATTGTTTGCTAGTAGAAGGTACGAGGTTAGTAAAAATGGAGCGCTACACGAATGAACAACGCATTCTCATTGTGAAATTGTTTCACCAAATTGGTGAAAGTTTTGCGGCTACAGTTCGCAAATTGCGATCAATTTGGGGTCACAATAATGCTCCAAAAGAGTCAAGTGTAAAGAGATTAATGGATAAATTTGCCAAAACTGGTTCTGTTAGTGATGTAAAGACAACAACGCGCCATCGACCAGGTCGATCGACCGAAAATGTCGCAGCTGTACGTGATGATGTCGCTCAAACTCCATCCACCTCAATTCGACGCCGAGCTCAGCAAATTGGTGTTTCCAAATCCACTATGCAGCGAATTTTGACGAAAGATTTGCATCTTCATGCATACAAAGTTCAATTGACTCAGAAACTGAAGCCAGCTGACCATGGACAGCGAAGGGAGTTCGTTAATTGGGTATTGGAGAGACAACATGAAAATGCTGATTTTGGCGATAAAATCATCTTCAGGAATCATTGGACCTTTTTTATGAAAATGAGGCATGTCAAGCGCAAACAGTCAATGGTGTTCGGTATCGTGAAATGATAACCAGTTTTTTCGTGCCTAGAATTGAAGAAATGAATGTGGAGGGCATGTGGTTTCAACAAGACGGCGAAACATGTCATACAGCCAGAGAAACATTTCAATTGCTGCATCAGTCATTTAAATATTGCGTTCTTGTTGGGACACCCTTTATTACGAAGATTTAGAATGAAGAAAAATTTAGAAATCCGTCAAATTAATACTTGTGACATTGTAGTCTCAGTATTGATTTTTTTACAGCATGCGATAAAAAATGAACATGACGAGATAGCCCGATTTTTATGCCACATTCGAATTAAGCTCATCAAGGTTGGTTGGTTGCTTCGCCTCTGCAGTCAATTTTTTGGACCAGTGTTATTTATAAAGAATGATATTTCGAACACTAGAAAGAACTTTTCTTTCAGAAAATTGTCTTGTAGGACACTTTCATGTAGAAATGTATATTGGAAATGTTATATAGAACAATTTTCAAACTGAAAAACACAGCAAAACACATCTTTCACATAGGATAGTGTCATCAAAAGCTCTTTTCTCATAGGAAAGTATCATGGAAGATCCATTTCATATAGGAAAATGTAAAAAAATGTTATAGAAAAAGCTTTTCTTATAAAAATAACGGCATGGAAGACGCTTCCGCATAGAAAAATATCATGGAAATATCACTACTAATATAGAAAATTGTCTTGGATGATTATTCTTCATATAGAAAAGTGTCGCCTTTCTTGCAGAAGGCTCAAGCAAAGTACTTTTCATGTGGGACAATGTGGAAAACAAGCTTTTCAAAAAATTTAGTTCGAATTCATTCTCTATAAAGAAACACAACTTTCAAGAAACTTTCTGTAAACGAAAATATCTTGGATATTTTGGAAGCTAGATTTTAATTTGATTAATATAGGGTGGTTTTTAAATCGTAGTTTTTTTTTTAATCGAATAAAACACTCAAATTTGCATCATATATTAAAATTTTTATTGTAATCGATAAATTGGTCTTTGCCATTCAATTTTTAAAGATAATTTCATGTAAATGTTGTCCGGGGCTCCATCTCAAAATGTCCATTTGGAAGATCCAATTTGTTGTCACTTTTTCCAACATTTCGGCCTGTATTCCTCGAATAACGCGTGTTATGTTATCCTGTTAGTCTTTAATAGTGTTTGGCTTGTCCACATACGAGTAGACTTACGAATTGACATAACCCCACAAGAAATAGTCAAGAGGCGTTGAATCGCAAGATCTTGGGGGCCAACTCGCAGGGCCAAATCGAGAGAAAAGCTGCTCACAATTCATCCCTCAACATATCCATTGTTTCACGAGCAGTGTGGCATGTTGCACCGTCCTGATGAAACCACCTGTCCAAGTTCAACTCAGCCAATTGGGGCAAAAAAAATCGCATATCATCGTCATGGCTCTTCACCAAAAATTAGACGTACCTACGTTGTGGTAGGTCTTTCGGCTTTAATTCTTGCGTGAGTTGAATTTTATAGGCTTTCAAACTCACATCGACGTGTAAAATTTTACTCGTGGTTGACTAACACATGCCCAATCGCTGAGAACGGCGACGAATTGACATTTCACTGGTCGCTACGGCTGCAATATTTTCTTTTGCTACGTACTCTACGCATGCCAGTCTATGGTTTTATGTCCAAATAAGTAAATTTGGTGCGAAATTTGAAGATAACAGCACGAACTGTTGATTTAGCAGGTCGATTATGGCTACCATAAAATGGTCGTATCAAACGATGCACATTTGTCAAAGGGCACGAATTTTGATAATAAATTTCAACGATTTGCAATCGTTACTCGTTTATTAGTCTTTCCATGATGAAATGGCAGAGTATACTGTACACTTTTCACTTTGACAGATGACGTTTAGACGCCATTACCAACCAGTGCTGCCAACCTGAAAAACTTAAATCTAAAAAAATCACCCTGTACCTTGGAATATATCTTTCACATAGAAGCTGGCTTAGAATACACTTTTCATATAGAAACTATATTGGCTGACATTGTTATTATAGAAAAGTATCCAATCTATGTGAAAGGTTTACACAAGACACGTCTTTGTACGGAAAATATCTACCAAGAGCCTTTTTTTATAAGAGGTGCCTTTCAATGCACTTCTTCGTGTAAAAAGAGTATTCCAAGACAAGTTTTCATGTGAAAATTGTTTTCAAGATACTTCTACATTTGGAAAGTTTTTTTAAGGCACTTATTTATCAGAATAGGACAAAATATTTTCTCTTATTTAATCCTGCTTAAGCTACTAAACTTACATGAAAGAAACTGTAAGAAACTGAAATTTAATACAACAGAAACAAACTTTAATACAACTTGAATCGGTTGTCGGAATTTGTGTGAACTTTTGAAATGTTTTTGATTTAGATTCTAGAAAACGAAACAAATCAAAACTATTTTCGAATTTACTTCCGTTTCGATGACGGTCCTTGTTTTTTTTTATTATTAGTTCACAGTCAGTGCTGGAGCTGCTGCCACTAGGCTGGTACAAGAGTTAAGATATTGCCATTAATTGCAAGCCAACACTGCCATTCGGATTACTCAATTCTCATTTTAGCTTCTACCAGACGGATGTCCGTTGGCATCGGCAGAATACGTATACCGGGTTGTCTGCTTCAAAACTAAAGTTAAATAAAACATACATAAAGCTATCATTTCGATGAAACTTTTATTTCATTATAATGTTTGGATCTTGCCATTATATACGCAATATAATAGCATTTAAATGACCGCCCTCCAGATTGGTTGCAGCAGTGGATCCTTTTGAGGTAGTTTTCGGCGATTTTTCTAGCGCATTTCGGGCGGTATCTCGGTCATAACTTGACGAATGTTGGTTTTCAAATGTTCCAACGTTTGGGGATGATTATCCGCATAAATACCGTCTTTGATGTGGCCCCACAAAAAAAGTCTAACGCCGCCAAATCGCATGATCTTAGTGGCCAAAACGTGAAATTATGCTTTCTGGAAACTTCTCATGCAATATAGATAAAATCAATCATGTTGTGTAGCACGTGGCACCGTCTTGTTGAAACTACATATTATGTAGTTCATAATATTCAATCATACGGCCATAGCGCTCTGAATCAAAATTCTTATTATATGCCAGACTTTCACTAACAGAAGCGATATTGTGGACAGTGCGTATATTTCAATGATACACAAGCCTGACCACATCTGTAACGCTTCCAGTTTCTTCAAATTTGTTATAATCGTGTCATTTCAGTGTCAAAAATCGTGTCACTCCGTGATGCAGGAAAAGTGCCCACGTTTGAATCACCAATTTCATAGTAAGTTTTAACTATTCTTACGCGTTTTTTGGTCGCTAAACGTTACATGTTCGCAAATGGCAAACCTTTCACTAAATAAATAACACTTCGGATGACAGGCGTTTCAAATCTAACAGCCTTGCCAGACTGGCGGTTTTGAAACTACTTAATAGGTAACTCTTGCACAGAGTTCGAAAGCCATGAGCTGAGTCAGACATCTCCAGTTAAAATTTCTCCATAACCCATGAAAACGACAAATGGTAATGATTCAAATCCAAACGGAATAAATGATCCAAATCATAAAAACAGAGATTACCATCGATTACTTTTCGGTGGGACTTCCTGGGATCCCATTACCACTCGGCTGGTTAAACTAAAAATTTCGTTTTACTAAACTGCATTAGTCATTTTGCCTAATTTAATGTTTTCACTCAGTTGCTAAATTAATAATGGTGATTTGTATTGTGCTGTAACTCATTTTTCTTCCGTCTTGCATACTGTAAACGAGGTTCACGTGGGCGTCTCGACGCTGTGGCAACATTTGTATACTTTGCCCTCCTATTACATTAGCCTGAATTTGTATTACACGAGTTAAGAAAAAAAAACCATATGAATACACAGATTTGTATATATAAATGTAAGTGATATTTTGCAAATGACAACATGGAGCAAATGTTGCAAATACGGGTACAATAGTTAATAAAGCAATTTTCGTCATTGGCTTGCCATTTGCCTCAAGTAGCAATAATATTACTAATGTTCCAATGCTGCACAACGGGAGTCGGTGTGTGAAAATGATACGACGAGATGTCTGTCACTTCCAACAGTGATAGTAAAAACTTCAAGCGACAATTGGAAAACGATAAACAGTTGCTATAAACTGGAGGCGGGCGGAGGCGGTGCACATGGATGCTCCCAGCATTGGATGGAGGAAAACATGACGCACTGTGTCGCGAGGGTGGCCAAAAATGGTTGACGTCAATGTTAGAATTCGAACGTTTTTTTTTTAATTTTTTTTGTAACACTCTGGTTAGATCATACCTAAAATATCTTTTAAAACTTTTTCTAAATTTTAAAGTTACAGTGATTCAAAGTTAAGGTTTGTGTACAGCATACGAAATTTATGGAATAGCTCCAAATTGAAGGTTCATTTATAATACTAAAAATTTAATTATTTGAATGTAACGGCTACCAAAATGTATAACAGGGTGTAAGTGGTGCCTTTAGTTATAATTACAACACTGTTTTTGTGTACAAATATTGATCATATGTCAGATCCCGTTAGAAAAAGATAGTAGTGAGACATTGTCAAGATTTTTCAGCAACAGCGAACTTTCGTAGAGAATTTAAAAGAAAGTAGAGATAACACTTTTCCAATTTTTTTTGGTATTTTGTAGCTACAAGTATGTATTTTAATATATTTAAAATTCCGCTGCTCGATTTTGCACGAATTTCTTTTATGACTGTTTTTCAGTGTCAACCTCATTGCGGATTCGCACTATTTTTCAATTGTGGCTAGAGATAAAGCAAAACAGACCATGCGATATTATGCATCATGTTAAAGATTTTGTCGAAAAGCATTTTAAACGAGTATTATTAGAAAGTGAACAACAGAAAATAAAGCTTACTCTATTAAAATTCTCTAACAATTGGTCTAAATATCATCGCATTGGAGACAGATTTGAAAATGAGTTGAGTTTTGGTATTGCAAGAAAACTTAATTATTTTATACTATATTAGGAAGCAAGTACAAGTCGTAAAGGCCGACCGAATGTTTCTTATGAGGAGGGCACAATGCGAACAAAAAGTAGGCGAGTGGAGGAACTTGTCGCTTCTACTTCATCTGAAGCTCTTAAAAAAGCCGCAGAAAGGTTAACAGGTTCAAATACTAATGAAAAAATTTCTGTTGAAAGTTCTCTAGCATTATACATTGATATGGATTTATCTATGAGGCAGTACAATATGATGAGGAAAGTAGTAAATTCTATTCACAAAGATTGCTTTCCATCATACTATATGATTGCAGATGCTAAAAAAAAGATTTTGCCTGATGACATTCAATTAACAGAATCTTCTGCGCAGGTACCCTTACAGAAGATTTTGGATAAACCGTAAAAAGCATTTTAGATATTAATGATATTGATACCAACAATGATGTAGTCCTGGAATGCAAGTGGGGATTTGATGGCAGTAGTGGGCATAGCGTATACAAACAAAAATTTCAAGGTGAGGAAGCTAGTGATGAATTTATGTTTGTAACTTCGTTCGTTCCTCTACGCTTGTTGGATTGGGCAGATGACCAAATAGTTTGGGAAAATGATAGACATTCATCTTGGAGGTTATGTAGACCACTTAAAATATTTTTACAAAAGAGAATAAAAGTGTAATACAATCAGTAAGGGATAGCATAAATACAAAAATTGAAGGTCTAGATACATATAATTACATTTCAAAAAACAAAAATCTTAACGTTCACTATAAAATGCAGTTGACAATGATAGATGGTGTAGTTTTAAATGTATTAAGTGGAAACAGTAGTAGTTCAACTTGTGCTTTATGTGGAGCTAAGCCATCTGAAATGAACAGCTTATCGATTTTCGAAAGGCCAGTGAATGAGCAGTGCTATCAGTACGGATTGTCGACATTACATGCATGGATCAAATGTTTTGAATGCATAGGAAATGAATGAATGAATGAATAGGAAACTTATTGAAAAAGTTAAAAAAATGTGAAAGAGGTGTTGACAATTTACGTGGACAAATTGCATCTTTTTCGTATCAAGGATATAAGGGTGGTGGGCGTGTCGTTTGAGATAATTTCATAAAATTTATCAAAGTTATCCGGAATATATCAGAGACCAATCGAGCCAAGTTTTGTTCAATTCCAGAAACAACTTTGGAAAAAATAAGGTTTTTTCATTACAGGATATATGGGAGGTGGGTGTGTCCTTGGACCGATTTTCTCTAAACTTGTTTTTTTTTTCGTTCCTACTTATAAAAGCAATGTGTACTAATTTTCATTCTTTTCTGAAAACTCCTTCTATTTTTGGCCACCGTTTATATGAAAACACGACACTGTGTGACGTGTGTAGTGTTCCAATGTTATAGATGGTACTGCTAATGCCGTACATTAGCTAATGAATTGCTCCGTAAATCATTAATGGACTGCTTAACAATTTCCAAGCCATGAACAGTAACAAAGTATGTTAACATTTTATGTGCAAATTTCATTTTATATTACTATGAAGCAGTTTTATTGTTGTATTTTTTTCAGAAAAACACGTTTTCATTATTAGAAAAATGAGATTTTCCAAAACGCTGTTGAAAAGCAAATGTAAAAAAGAGTTGTGAGTTTGCGAATTTAATGTTAAGCAATCTGAAAATGGATTTTTTATCCGTTTTTTCTAATTATCTATTATTAAGACTTTTTCGTGCTTTCTATGTTGACCACATTTCATGTGAGTAATTGTGTCATTCAACCGAAGTGTAATTCGATCATTCAACTGGTTCCTTATAAATTCTGGTTGTTCTTATTTTTTATTACATAAATACTGTTGATGTAGAAAGCAGTTTCAA
The DNA here is from genome assembly GCA_019455685.1 of Philornis downsi. NCBI lineage: Eukaryota > Metazoa > Arthropoda > Insecta > Diptera > Muscidae > Philornis > Philornis downsi. The sequence goes on along the minus strand of JAHXMU010022820.1, from coordinate 22,335 downwards.
TAAAATGTGTCCACTTAAGTTCTTCATATAAAATTTGCCATATTTTGTTTGTTAATTTTCTTATTAGGCTGTGTTTTAAAAGGACAAACAATTTTTCATCGAATACAATTTTGACGTTAACGTGATTAATAGTATTAGTATGAATAATATTGTTAAATCGGTCATTTGTATGAGAGGTATCAGGTATCGACTGCTTTTACCGTCCTTCTGCCTCTAAAATTACGAATTTCTAAATTGCCTAACGTGTTGTTTACCTGCTAATGATTCTAGCTTACCCGCCTGATACGGGCTAGCGGATATGACCTTCCTTATCCTATAAGCATTTCGAAATTTTCCTTCTTCTTGCATTCTTGTAATAGAAGAGGAATATGGATACCAATTTTATTGATTCTATAGTTGATAATAGATTTGTACCTTTTTCTTCTGTTTATAAGTAAAGGCACGAGTTTTGAAAAAGACCTTCTTATCACGCACCTACTCTATAAGAGACTTGTATACCCAAAGTATCCTGATTCCAGCTTTAGTTTTTTGGTATGGGAGCTGATCAGTCAGCATATAAAGGGTGGCGCAATAGAACGTGCATATTTAAAAAATAGATTAAAAAATAAATACAAAAGGTGTGGTTAAAATGAATCTAAGGCATTGTAGAGTAATAATTGGAGTTTATTTCTAAAAAAAAAACATCATCTAAATGGTGACCCTCTCTCTACGACGGTACTCCTCTAACCGCAAACGAAAATTATTGAAAACTTTCTTCAGTATTACTGGTGTAATGGCTGTCATTTCACCACGGCTATTCTCCTTGAGCTGAACGATGTTTCTTGGATTATTACTGTAGACTTTGTGTTTGAGGTATCCCCACAAAAAAAAAGTCAAGGGGCGTCAAGTCTGGACTATGTGGGGGCCATGGGATATCACCTCTTTTCGAAATCAGTCTGCCAGGGAACATCTGCTTCACCACCGCCATGGAGTCATTTGACGTGTGACAGGTAGCTCCATCTTGTTGGAACCAAGTTCTGAAATTCACTATTCTTGAACTTTCAATTTCTGGAGCCAAAAATCCGTCCAACATCTCAACAAAGCGTTCCGTATTAACCGTGACGTTTTGGTCCCGCGCATTTTCGGAGAAAAAAGGACCAATTATTCCTCTGCCAGAGATTGCTGCCCATACTGTCACTTTAGGACTATCCAATGGTTTCTGGTGTTTGATTTTGGGATTTTCACTGTTCCAGTAACGACAATTTTGACGGTTTACGAACCCATTCATAAGGAAATGAGCCTCGTCAGAGAAAAGGATATTGTCAAAATTTGAAAATCGATTAAGCATTTCATTAGCAAATGCGAGCCTTGTTATGAAGTCAGACTCTTTCAATTCTTGTGTTAATTGCAGCTTATATGGATGCAGTTTAAGATCCAATGTTAAAATTCGTTGCAAACTTCATCGCGATAATTGTAAGACAGATGATCTCTTGTGAGTCGACATTTGTGGATTTCCTCGTACAGACTCCATAACTCTCTCAACATTGTCTTCGGTCCTAGATGTTCTTGGGCGACCATTTGCTTGTGGTTTAAATGTTGAACCGGTCTCTTCAAAACGCTTTACCCATATTTTAATTAAATTAGCACTCGGAGCTTCACTAATTCGCCGTAGTCCATATTCAGCACAATATAGTCGCCTACTAGCAATATATGAACGAGAGTTCTCGTAAAATGCGCGCACGCAAAATGCGCGACGCTTCCCGTCGAAGTGATTCATAGCGACTAAAACTCCATCAGCCCGCCAACCCAACGATGTAGGCGTCCCCTGCCCGCGCTTTTCTACCCCGCAAAAAAATATGATGCAATATGCACATTCTATTGCGCCACCCTGTATTTGCCACAATAGCTGTGTTATCGCGCGTTAGCCCTAGTAGTAGAGTACGAGAACTAAGTGCAGAAATTTAAGTTGGCTGAAGCGGCTTATATAGGTATATGCGTCAACGTCCTATTGCTACAAAAGCGTGAGTTGTGCCAGAAGAAAAGTGGCAAATCGCTAGGTTTTTATAAAAAATGCTCTGAATTACAGCACAATAGAAGATACAAAATCCCAAATTTCTGAATATTTGGATTTAGAAATTATATAGGAGTCTAAATAGGTAATATTTAAATATTACCTAAATGTCTGAATAGATAAATTTTTTTTTGTGAGGTACCCCAAAAGGCGTGGCAGTCTTTTTACATTCACAGAATGTTTATGCGTTTGTTAAATTTATGATGGATGTTAAATTATACTGGATGGTAAATTAACTATTGAATGAAAGATACGAAACTAGCAATATATGAGCTAAATTAAGTAAATATTTAGGGGAGTTATTGAAGAGGGCATGATTCTAATGTCGGTGTTGTCACATTTTATCAGGTTACATATTCGTTATACAATTAACAAAAATGTAAGACTTCGAATCAGGAAAATTTCTATAAATCGATCATTAGTAGTAGACGTGTTTTGACGAAATTTTCTTTTTCACCAAAGAAACTATGCCAACTGAACTGAATTTTGGTATAACTGTTTAAAAGATAAGAAGCTAAGGGTCCACAGGATAAATTGGTATCCTGTATGGTAGATACCAGAAGGGAAGTGAATACTCGGCAAATTTTTACGATTTTTATGGAGAATCATGGATCAATACAATGAGAAGAAATCAAGATTCTTATTTTAATAATAATTACGACATCTCTGTTGGAGACAATGTTGCTATCATTTTATACACGTGAAAGAAAACCAATTGCGGCCAGCAAATTAGGAATGCGGACGAACGACTGAAATTCGGAAAACAGGCCAATTTGAATAAAAAGGATCGGAACGAGTAGGGCAATGCACTGCATTTTTATTCTGGTGCCCTATCGCGGCAGATGCTCGGTGAATAGCAAATTTGTAACTAAAGAAAAAATATCAGCCTGAGAATGTATGAGGTAAAACGGTCATTTGTTTTGAAGATGGATTAAGTGTCGTAATTACTTCATCGATTTTACAGCAAATTATGAATTAATGCAATGGACAAAAATTTAGGATATGGAAGCCTACTAATTAGAAATGAAAGGGAAAAATTTGATTTTAGGAAATCATGCTATTTGTATGTGAGGTACTGGGAGGGGCGTAGCAATGCGCCCCCTTTTCATTCTGAAACATTATTTCGCCAAACATTCAGATTGTATCAGATTTGACTGAACTTGGCGCAAATAAATAAAAAATAAGAACCAAAGAACACATGGATGAAATCAGCGATTTATGCGGGAGGTATCAGAAGAGGCATGGTTAAAAGGTCGATTTTTTGTCAAATTATACCAAGGATTACAACGCAGTACAACTGAACAATGAACAAAAATGTAGATGACCTCAGAATACGAACTAAAAGTTACAAGAAAAAAACTGAATGTCGGAAAATTTGTAAATTTTTATGAGAGCTACCAGAAGGGGATAAAATCAGCTGTTTGTATGGGAGGTATCAGAAGAGGCATGGTTAAAAGGTCGATTTTTTGTCAAATTTTACCAAGGATTACAACGCAGTACAATGGACAAAAATTTAGATGACTTCAGAATACGAACTAAAAGTTACAAGAAAAAAACTGAATGTCGGAAAATTTGTAAATTTTATGAGAGCTACCAGAAGAGGATAAAATCAGCTGTTTGTATGGGAGGTATCAGAAGAGGCATGGTTAAAAGGCGGATTTTTTCAAGTTTTGCCAAGGATTTGTGATGTAATCCTTGCAATGGTCGAAAATTTAAATAACTGCAAAATACGAATGAGAAGTTACAATAAAAAAATCCGAATTTCGAAAAATTGGCCAATTTTTATAAAAGAGTGTCGCTATAATCCATTTACAATCCCCGACTATGATCTGGAAAAATGTTACACTGCACAGTATTTTAAGAAGATGAACAGGCATCGCTCAGTCGACTTAAAAAGTCATAAAACACATTTGATTAAATGATACCCCGTACCTTAAACGCATCCCTTCGGATGCCGCACTTTCTCTATGTCAAATGAGAAAGAATGATGATGTACGAATAAATGTTAAAGAAAACTCTAGCATTTAGAATAATTTATCTTAATCATTTAATTTAATCCCTTGACGAAGCAAAGGGACGAAGTAAAGTAAAGACAAATTTCAAATAATTGTGTAGAATGGCTTTGCTTTAATCATTCCATTTACAAGATTTTTTTTAATATTCGATGAGTAGAGAGGAATATTAATCAAATGTTTTCAAAGGCAGGAACATATACTAATACTTGTAATAATATTAATGCAATTCTAACATTTTAAAAAGTTATGAAAAAAAAAAATTGGAAACATCACAGAAAAACGAATTTAAAAACTACACTGTGCACCTAGAAAATATTAACTTGATATCCCAAATATTTGAATTAAATTATTATAAATTATATAAAATTAGTAGCATAGCACACGAGGTGTGTTCACAAAATTAGGGGAAATTTTCAAATTTCGCGGGTTACGTACATTCGACTTTCGATTATTATTATTTTTTTTATGTTGGTACACTCGGCTCGAAGATACGAGTATGTTGATGGTTTTATCCATATAGCATGTTTAGTTTTTTTGTGAGAGGCATAAATAAATAAGACAAGTGTTTTGCGTGTTCGGCGATTTTCTGCTATCGAAAAAAATGGATCAAAGAAGAACAACCTTGGGAACAGGAAAAAGTCGCAGGGAGCCAAATCTGGTGAATACAGTGGCTGAGGCACGATAACGGTGTTGTTTTTGGCCAAATAATCTCTCACAAGCAAAGATGAGTGAGCAGGTGCATTGTCATGATGTAAAAGCCATACATTTTTTTCCACAATTCCGGGCATTTTTTTCGTATTGCTTCGCACAAACTTCAAGGTAAAACTCCTTCCTTACCCTATAGAAGAAAACAATGAGCGAAACCTTGACATTTGATCGAACAAGGCGTGCTTTTTTTCTTGGTCTTGGCTCTCCTGGACTCTTCTATTGGGACGATTGGACTTTGGATTCGATGTCATAATTATGTACCCATCATCATTGAAGTCATCATCATCGTTGAAGTCATCCAACAATTGCTAAGCGATGCTCATGCGACGTTCTTTTTGGTCAAAATTCAGCAATTTTGGAACGAACTTCGCTGCCACCAACCGACATGCCGACATCCTCAGCAACTTTTCTAATTGTGATTCGACGATTCTCCATAACAATTTTCTTCACTTTCTCAACATTTTAATCGATTGTTGATGTGCTGGAGCGTCCAGAGCGAGCGTCGTCATTCACACCTTCTCGACCTTCTATGAAAGGCTGGTACCACTTGTAAACATTTTTTTCACTCAGAGTACTCTCACCGTAAGCCACTGTCAACATTTCAAGCGTTCTTAATTCCATTTTTTACACAAAATTTGATGCAACTTCTTTGATGCATTTTTTTCGATAGCAGGAAATCGCCGAACACGCAAAACACTTGTCTTATTTATGCCTCTCACAAACAAACTATACATGTCAAAAAGATTAAACCGTTAACATATCTTCGGGACGAGTGTACCAACATAAAAAACAATAATAATCGAAATTCGAATGTATGTAGCCCGCAAAATTTGAAAATTTCCCCTTATCTGTTGAACACACCTCGTAATATAACTTTAAATTAAAAAGAAATTAATTGCCAGGTTTTATTTTGGGATTCTGGGAAATCTTGGAAACGCCGACAAATACTTCCCTAAGTGCAGGGATTTCATTATTCTGGGAATTTCCACAATCCAGTTATGATAACATCAAACTACATCTTTGTCATGGACATACTCAAACATTAGTTTTTGCGAAAGACTATTGAGCAATTGATGTATTTGCTCTCACATAATCTTATGAATTTACTGATAACACTGCTCTTCGCATTAAATTAGGAGAATGAAAAGTGAACTGATATGAATATGACCAAAGTTGCCAACCAGGGGGATAAATCTCTTTTTGTTTTTTTTTTTTTCGGTCAAAAAGAGATAAGGAAAGAGATTGAAAGTGTTTATGAACGGCACAAAGTCCCAATTTTTAGGTACAGCAATTTTTAACTTTTCGACTGGGTTTTATAAAGAACTGTCCAACTATCCAAAATAATTCAGATATATTTCGCCGATATCTTGCATACTTATTGCAGTAGAGGCGTTAAATTTAAATAAATTTCTAAACTCTACGTATCTTAGTCTAAATAAAGATGAAATGCAGAGGAAGATATGTCTAAAGCTATAAAAAATTGAGAAATTACGTTTGGTCTTTTGAATGCGTATGAAATTGAGATGAAGTCGGTCATATCACATTATATATTTTGCATCTATATTTTCTCCTTGATTAAGATTTCATCTGCAATTCTTTAACAAATATGATGAGATATATGTAGCTGAATATGACTAACGAGCTCTAATGACCGCCAAAATGAAAGTTTTACATTTTGACAAACAGTGGTCCTTATAACATTTTAAAAACAAAATATAGACAGTTTTCGAAAGTTTGTTTGCTGAAAGTGGGAAAATTAGAAAATAAGCAACTTTCTTTGATAACAATTTTTTCGTCAAAACCCCAAAAATACGAACTTTTTAGATCATATTTTTAGGAATACATTTTTGTTTCTGTGTTTCTACATTTACAGGTTACATTCCTTACATTTTGAGTTTAATTCTTTTTGAAAATAGTCCTAAAAGTACTCGATTTTGGTTAATTACAGCTTAATGATCAGGTTTTTTTAACTGATTTTTTGAGTATTCTAAGCACAGTTGTAAAACTTTGGATACTTTAAAAGTTTGAGGACTTGATCAACGCCCTTTTATGAAAAGTTACACCTAAATCACAAAAATTATGACGATTTAAAAAATTGGAAAAATTTGAAAGTGTTATGAGCAGTGTTCCCAATTTTGTTTTTTCCCCTCTAAATTTAGCCTTTTTCTAACCTGAAAATAATGTTATAAATAAAGAACAGTTTGGCTTCAAACAAGGTCATTCGACAGTCCATCAAATAAAAAGAGTCGTAAATATGATTGAAAGTAATAAAAACCTTAGGAAAAGCACGGGAGTGATAATGCTAGATATTTAGAAAGCTTTTGACTCCATTTGCCACGACGTTATATAATATATAATATTCAAATTAAATAAATTCCAATTTCCAATCAGCTTACAAAAAATTATTAGAAGCTTCTTGAAAGATAGATATTTTTCGGTACAAGTTGGTAATGAAACTTCAACGTCTCGAAATATCCCAGCTGGAGTCCATCAAGGATCTGTCATATCTCCTATCCTATATTCCATTTATATATCCGATTTTAATATACCGTCAAATCAATCAGTTGCTTTTTATGCTGCTGATTCAGCTATCTTTAGCAGTGGAACGGCTTCTAATGCAATAATCAAAAGAATAAAAAAAAGCGTTATTAATATTTTCATGTTTGGAAAATAAAAGTAAACCAAGACAAAACTCAAGCGATTATATTTCCTTTTAATAAATTGCCTAAACGTATACCTAGTGAAATTCTTTTAATACAGGGATCAGACGTACCAATTCAAAATTCTGTAAAGTATCTCGGAGTTACCTATATATTGGACAAAAAGCTGAATTTTAAAGAACATATTTGGAACGTCCATGGTAAAGCCCTAAAATGTGGCAGAGCATTATATCCATTATTAAATAAAAAATCGCTGTTAAATGTTCAAAATAAAATCCTCATTTACAAAATGTGTAGACGTCCATAATGACGTGTGGGTGTCAGATTTGGTTTCTGAAAAGTACTAAAACCAATCGTAGGAAGCTACAAATAATACAAAACAAAAACCTAAACATAATTCGTAATTTACCTAGAAGATACCCTACATATATGGTACATAATCATTGCAAAATCGAATATCTTAATACCACTTTTCACAGTCTCACTCATAGCTTCGAAGATAAATGTAGATCTTCAATACACGAGTCAATAAGGAATTTGTATAATTAACCTCATTCATTAGCTTCGCATTGAAACTAATAGAATAGGCTGGCTTAAAGTTTCTTTTAGAAGGGTTTTCTCTATCTTTTTACCTCAATCTTTAGAATAATTTATATGTTTTTTTGTCGAAATATTAGTTTTAACTTGCTGTAATACTTAATGTAGAAGCTCAAACATTGTAAATATTAGTTATATTTTTAATTTTGTAACTATCATTGTTATAAATAAAATAAATAAATAAAAAATAAATAAAAAAAAATTGAATTTAGATCTTTTTTTTATTTATTTATTTATTATTTTTTTTTGTCGTAACTATCTTAGATTATTTTGGGTTTTTTCGTTAAGTATGTCATTGCAACCTATTTTATTATATACAGGGTGGCGCAATAGAACGTGGTGGGTTGGCGGGCTCATGGAGTTTTAGTCGCTATGAATCACTTCGACGGGAAGCGTCGCGCATTTTGCGTGCGCGCATTTTACGAGAACTCTCGTTCATATATTGCTACTAGGCGACTATATTGTGCTGAATATGGACTACGGCGAATTAGTGAAGCTCCGATTAAAATTTTGAAGAGACCGGTTCAACATTTAAACCACAAGCAAATGGTCGCCCAAGAACATCTAGAACCGAAGACAATGTTGAGAGAGTTATGGAGTCACTACGAGGAAATCCACAAATGTCGACTCGCAAGAGATCGTCTGTCTTACAATTATCGCGACGAAGTTTGCAACGAATTTTAACATTGAATCTTAAACTGCATCCGTATAAGCTGTAATTAACACAAGAATTGAAAGAGTCTGACTTCATAGCAAGGCTCGCATTTGCTAATGAAATGCTTAATCGATTTTCAAATTTTGACAATATCCTTTTCTCTGACGAGGCTCATTTCCTTATGAATGGGTTCGCAAACCGTCAAAATTGTCGTTACTGGAACAGTGAAAATCCCAAACACAAACACCAGAAACCATTGCATAGTCCTAAAGTGACAGTATGGGCAGCAATCTCTAGTCCTTTTTTCTTCGAAAATACGCGGGGCCAAAACGTCACGGTTAATACGGAACGCTATGTTGAGATGTTGGACGGATTTTTGGCTCCAGAAATTGAAAGTTCAAGAATAGTGAATTCCAGAACTTGGTTCCAACAAGATGGAGCTACCTGTCACACGTCAAATGACTCCATGGCGGTGGTGAAGCAGATGTTCCCTGGCAGACTGATTTCGAAAAGAGGTGATATGCCATGGCCCCCACGTAGTCCAGACTTGACGCCTCTTGACTTTTTTTTTTTGTGGGGATTCCTCAAACACAAAGTCTACAGTAATAATCCAAGAAACATCGTTCAGCTCAAGGAGAATATCCGTGGTGAAATGACAGCCATTACACCAGTATTACTAAAGAAAGTTTTCAATAATTTTCGTTTTCGGTTAGAGGAGTGCCGTCGTAGGGAGGGTCACCATTTAGATGATGTTATTTTTAAAAAATAAACTCCATTTACTACTCTACAATGCCTTAGATTTATTTTAACCATACCTTTTGTATTTATCTTTTAACCTATTTTTTTAAATATGCACGTTCTATTGCGCCACCCTGTATTTCGTGCATAATGGCAAGGCCCAGCATAATGGCAAGGCCCAGAAATGGATTAGCTCTTTTGTTTGCAGCAAAATTACAAATTTTGAAAATAGGCAAACGTATTATTTCAACACAACATGCATTGGGTGTTTGATGATTTAAGGATTGCTCCGTTTTTGGCGACGTTAAGAAACAAGGCGATCATATTACAATGCCCTGCTGGCTAGTGGGTGTAAATGTTTAACAAAGTTATACCACATTTTCGGTTGCATTAATCATTTAAAATGCAACTAAGGCGCCACAAGCAATATGTTTTTGTACACATACTTTTTAAGCAAGTTCATATGGTTTCTTAATTGTTTTCAGAATGCTGCCACTCAACGTAGAACACTCCTGCATTACATTCTCACTTAGGTGTTAGATGACCCATTTCAATAATTGGCCCCGAATGGAATGTAAATCTGACAGAAATGCTATTAAAAATTTGCAACTTGCTAATTATTTACTGTTGGCTTCCCCTCTCTCCAATTTAGCTATGAACGAAGCCCATTATTATAGTAATCAACGGCAATGGAATTATGTTTTTAAGGAAATTTTCATTAACTTCAACATGGCTTAACTTTAGAGCAAATCTATTGCGGAGTTTGTGTTCGCTTGATCTGCTTCAACACATCGCGTGGCACAAACCCGACCGACATCCTCCCCGTATGTGGATGTTGCATAGCATGTAATTGAAGTGATTATTCCTTCATTTATGGCGATAATCTTGTTGATCGGTTGGCCGTTTAGCTGTGGCCAAAGTGTGCGTCTGAGTCCGTTCTACTTCAGTTCAAAATGCTCGCTCGCCCCTCTGATCGCAGCTGACTGCAATCAGTGCCGTAATCGCTGGTGATTATCTTTATTTTTTGGCTGTGTTTTAATTAAAAAAGATTGTACGGAAATTTGCTTAAATTGCAATTTGTTTTTATGTCTTTAACATCATCTTGTTGTTGTACTACATGTTGGCTAGTTGTTATTGGAAATTGCACAAGCCTCCACAGAAAGGTATGAGGGGGTTGTTTTTGCCTCCTCGTTAATAATTTAAATTGACATGACATATGTTTTGTATGATTTGTTTACATAAATCGAGTAAATCGTTCATTAACAGGCAGCTGGAAACTTGGTTTGGTTGCAACAGCAAATTAAAGCCACCCAAATTGAAAAAAAAAGAAAAACTAGTGCAAGAAATATATAATTTTATGAAATAGCGGCCTATGAAGTAGTGACCCCTGTAGGTTTATGTCTCCGATATGTTGAAGAAACTCCCCTAATTGTAATATAAAGCACTGTGAAGCACTTTTAACTAATACAGGGTGATTGGTAAAAGCGTGGCTTAGAGCACAGAACTTCGGTCTTACAAACTGTAGGTTCGAATTTCGAGGCTCAACGAACGTTTTGTGACAACGTTGAGGTCAAATTTTATTTACAATTTTTTCTTTTTTCATCCTTTTTTTGTGAAAATTATTGCAAATGACAAAAAAACTTATAAGTTAATTTGGAATATCTTTCCTTTTTGGATTTCCATTATATTCATTATCTAGGGTTATCCATTTAGTGCTTTCAAAATCACCGGTCTGGCAAGGCTGTCAGCTGTTAAATACCTGTCATCTGAAATGTTACTTATTGTTACTTATTAGTGAAAGGTTTGAGATTTATGAATATGGATCTTCTAACAACCGGAAAACGCGTAAAAATAGTTAAAACTTACTACCAAAATGGTGGTTCAAAACCGATTCAACACGACTGATTTTAGCTTTATTGCATGAAAAGATTTTAGAAAGCGTAATTTCACGTTTTGGCGAAGTTAATTGGCCGCCAAGATTATGTGATTTGGAGTTAGAGCATTTGAACCCCAACATTCGTAAAGTTATCTCCAACATACCGTCCGAAATGACTAATCCGGAGGCGGTAATTTAAATTGCACTATAATGAAATAAAAGTTTCAACAAAGTCATAACTTTATGTGTGTTTTATTAAACTTTACTTTTGAACCCGAAAAATGGATAACCTTTCATATTAGAACTGTTAAAAACCCCGAATAATTATTTACAAATTAAATTTATTAAAATAAAAGCAATATTATTTTCTTATTTAGGAGCTTTGCAACCCCTTCTAAAGTTATTCATGGTGCATAACAGCAATTGTATACCTGAAAATAAATTACCTTTCTCTTAAGAAATATTTTCCTATATAATAATTTTCTTCTTACCAAATTATTTTAAATGACGACCACCACGTTTTAAAACTTTGAGGAATCTTTTGAATAGGAACATTTATGAACGATATTTTATGAAGAAACGTCAGTCAACAAACATCTTTCATAAAGAAAAATGTTTTAGAGGAAACTTTTTCTTACAAGCAAATATCTTGGAGAACGTGTTCTACAAGGGAAGATGTATTTCAATACATTACATTAGCCTACAAGGTTTTGGACTGGAGCAACCGAATATCTTTCCTAGGGTAACTTGGTGGGCTGAATTCGAATCTGCAATTGGTGTTTCTCTATCAAGTCAGGTTTTCGGGATACAAAAATAATAATTCATTTTTTTACATAAAAAAGTTATTAGTTTATTTAAAAATCAACGAGTTTTCAAAAGTGTATGGCGTTATTTGAGCGTCATTTGTATTTTGTTGATTCGGTTTTACGTATTAGTGTCTAGCAACAGCCTGCCAGCATGCTTTTGTCTCAAAATCCTTGATAATCCCAATCGCAATCTAAATGCGAATGAAGAAAATGCATTTTAAGTGACATTCGTGCGCCTAATTCGTTATAATTTTTCAATAATTCAAACAATTTGTCTGTCGTTTTCACTTTTATTGTTTCCAAGAAAACTTCGTGAACCTCTTGAAAGATTTCATGGCTTCATATTCTTTCTCCAACAAATATTGTGACAAATTTGTCATCATTCAAAAGTTTCCTGATCTGAGGGCCAACAATTATGCCTTCTTTGATTTTAGCATATGAAATTTTAGTAAAAACCGCAAACAAATATTTAAATGCTGCACCATCTTTGTCTAGACCCTCGACAAAGCTCTTAAGAAGGCAGCGGTTTTGCAGTTTATTTTAAATGGTTTGTAATTGATCAATTGGTGGACATTGAACTGGCTTGGAAACGTTACTAATATTATTTTTTTCGATTTTTCATATTGAATCCAGCAACTTTTGCTAAACAGAAATAACAATCGGTTTGGTGGTTACTTAACGCTCTCTAAAGTAATGGAGTCGAAATAGATCTTCTTGCCATTTGACCGCCTGTATAAAACAATTCTGCAACTATTGCAAAACATTGTCGGTGTCGACGGTTTGTTCAAGTTTCTGACAGCAAAACCAAAATAATGTAAATATGCATATTTTAATGATTCCGATATTGCATATCTTTTTTGTCCAACCAAATATTCACCACACACAGGGTGTTTTAACAAGAACGCAAGATTTAAATTTGGCGCCATTCGAAGTGTCATTGTTTGACATTTGAACAATTGTTATTGTTTGCTAGTAGAAGGTACGAGGTTAGTAAAAATGGAGCGCTACACGAATGAACAACGCATTCTCATTGTGAAATTGTTTCACCAAATTGGTGAAAGTTTTGCGGCTACAGTTCGCAAATTGCGATCAATTTGGGGTCACAATAATGCTCCAAAAGAGTCAAGTGTAAAGAGATTAATGGATAAATTTGCCAAAACTGGTTCTGTTAGTGATGTAAAGACAACAACGCGCCATCGACCAGGTCGATCGACCGAAAATGTCGCAGCTGTACGTGATGATGTCGCTCAAACTCCATCCACCTCAATTCGACGCCGAGCTCAGCAAATTGGTGTTTCCAAATCCACTATGCAGCGAATTTTGACGAAAGATTTGCATCTTCATGCATACAAAGTTCAATTGACTCAGAAACTGAAGCCAGCTGACCATGGACAGCGAAGGGAGTTCGTTAATTGGGTATTGGAGAGACAACATGAAAATGCTGATTTTGGCGATAAAATCATCTTCAGGAATCATTGGACCTTTTTTATGAAAATGAGGCATGTCAAGCGCAAACAGTCAATGGTGTTCGGTATCGTGAAATGATAACCAGTTTTTTCGTGCCTAGAATTGAAGAAATGAATGTGGAGGGCATGTGGTTTCAACAAGACGGCGAAACATGTCATACAGCCAGAGAAACATTTCAATTGCTGCATCAGTCATTTAAATATTGCGTTCTTGTTGGGACACCCTTTATTACGAAGATTTAGAATGAAGAAAAATTTAGAAATCCGTCAAATTAATACTTGTGACATTGTAGTCTCAGTATTGATTTTTTTACAGCATGCGATAAAAAATGAACATGACGAGATAGCCCGATTTTTATGCCACATTCGAATTAAGCTCATCAAGGTTGGTTGGTTGCTTCGCCTCTGCAGTCAATTTTTTGGACCAGTGTTATTTATAAAGAATGATATTTCGAACACTAGAAAGAACTTTTCTTTCAGAAAATTGTCTTGTAGGACACTTTCATGTAGAAATGTATATTGGAAATGTTATATAGAACAATTTTCAAACTGAAAAACACAGCAAAACACATCTTTCACATAGGATAGTGTCATCAAAAGCTCTTTTCTCATAGGAAAGTATCATGGAAGATCCATTTCATATAGGAAAATGTAAAAAAATGTTATAGAAAAAGCTTTTCTTATAAAAATAACGGCATGGAAGACGCTTCCGCATAGAAAAATATCATGGAAATATCACTACTAATATAGAAAATTGTCTTGGATGATTATTCTTCATATAGAAAAGTGTCGCCTTTCTTGCAGAAGGCTCAAGCAAAGTACTTTTCATGTGGGACAATGTGGAAAACAAGCTTTTCAAAAAATTTAGTTCGAATTCATTCTCTATAAAGAAACACAACTTTCAAGAAACTTTCTGTAAACGAAAATATCTTGGATATTTTGGAAGCTAGATTTTAATTTGATTAATATAGGGTGGTTTTTAAATCGTAGTTTTTTTTTTAATCGAATAAAACACTCAAATTTGCATCATATATTAAAATTTTTATTGTAATCGATAAATTGGTCTTTGCCATTCAATTTTTAAAGATAATTTCATGTAAATGTTGTCCGGGGCTCCATCTCAAAATGTCCATTTGGAAGATCCAATTTGTTGTCACTTTTTCCAACATTTCGGCCTGTATTCCTCGAATAACGCGTGTTATGTTATCCTGTTAGTCTTTAATAGTGTTTGGCTTGTCCACATACGAGTAGACTTACGAATTGACATAACCCCACAAGAAATAGTCAAGAGGCGTTGAATCGCAAGATCTTGGGGGCCAACTCGCAGGGCCAAATCGAGAGAAAAGCTGCTCACAATTCATCCCTCAACATATCCATTGTTTCACGAGCAGTGTGGCATGTTGCACCGTCCTGATGAAACCACCTGTCCAAGTTCAACTCAGCCAATTGGGGCAAAAAAAATCGCATATCATCGTCATGGCTCTTCACCAAAAATTAGACGTACCTACGTTGTGGTAGGTCTTTCGGCTTTAATTCTTGCGTGAGTTGAATTTTATAGGCTTTCAAACTCACATCGACGTGTAAAATTTTACTCGTGGTTGACTAACACATGCCCAATCGCTGAGAACGGCGACGAATTGACATTTCACTGGTCGCTACGGCTGCAATATTTTCTTTTGCTACGTACTCTACGCATGCCAGTCTATGGTTTTATGTCCAAATAAGTAAATTTGGTGCGAAATTTGAAGATAACAGCACGAACTGTTGATTTAGCAGGTCGATTATGGCTACCATAAAATGGTCGTATCAAACGATGCACATTTGTCAAAGGGCACGAATTTTGATAATAAATTTCAACGATTTGCAATCGTTACTCGTTTATTAGTCTTTCCATGATGAAATGGCAGAGTATACTGTACACTTTTCACTTTGACAGATGACGTTTAGACGCCATTACCAACCAGTGCTGCCAACCTGAAAAACTTAAATCTAAAAAAATCACCCTGTACCTTGGAATATATCTTTCACATAGAAGCTGGCTTAGAATACACTTTTCATATAGAAACTATATTGGCTGACATTGTTATTATAGAAAAGTATCCAATCTATGTGAAAGGTTTACACAAGACACGTCTTTGTACGGAAAATATCTACCAAGAGCCTTTTTTTATAAGAGGTGCCTTTCAATGCACTTCTTCGTGTAAAAAGAGTATTCCAAGACAAGTTTTCATGTGAAAATTGTTTTCAAGATACTTCTACATTTGGAAAGTTTTTTTAAGGCACTTATTTATCAGAATAGGACAAAATATTTTCTCTTATTTAATCCTGCTTAAGCTACTAAACTTACATGAAAGAAACTGTAAGAAACTGAAATTTAATACAACAGAAACAAACTTTAATACAACTTGAATCGGTTGTCGGAATTTGTGTGAACTTTTGAAATGTTTTTGATTTAGATTCTAGAAAACGAAACAAATCAAAACTATTTTCGAATTTACTTCCGTTTCGATGACGGTCCTTGTTTTTTTTTATTATTAGTTCACAGTCAGTGCTGGAGCTGCTGCCACTAGGCTGGTACAAGAGTTAAGATATTGCCATTAATTGCAAGCCAACACTGCCATTCGGATTACTCAATTCTCATTTTAGCTTCTACCAGACGGATGTCCGTTGGCATCGGCAGAATACGTATACCGGGTTGTCTGCTTCAAAACTAAAGTTAAATAAAACATACATAAAGCTATCATTTCGATGAAACTTTTATTTCATTATAATGTTTGGATCTTGCCATTATATACGCAATATAATAGCATTTAAATGACCGCCCTCCAGATTGGTTGCAGCAGTGGATCCTTTTGAGGTAGTTTTCGGCGATTTTTCTAGCGCATTTCGGGCGGTATCTCGGTCATAACTTGACGAATGTTGGTTTTCAAATGTTCCAACGTTTGGGGATGATTATCCGCATAAATACCGTCTTTGATGTGGCCCCACAAAAAAAGTCTAACGCCGCCAAATCGCATGATCTTAGTGGCCAAAACGTGAAATTATGCTTTCTGGAAACTTCTCATGCAATATAGATAAAATCAATCATGTTGTGTAGCACGTGGCACCGTCTTGTTGAAACTACATATTATGTAGTTCATAATATTCAATCATACGGCCATAGCGCTCTGAATCAAAATTCTTATTATATGCCAGACTTTCACTAACAGAAGCGATATTGTGGACAGTGCGTATATTTCAATGATACACAAGCCTGACCACATCTGTAACGCTTCCAGTTTCTTCAAATTTGTTATAATCGTGTCATTTCAGTGTCAAAAATCGTGTCACTCCGTGATGCAGGAAAAGTGCCCACGTTTGAATCACCAATTTCATAGTAAGTTTTAACTATTCTTACGCGTTTTTTGGTCGCTAAACGTTACATGTTCGCAAATGGCAAACCTTTCACTAAATAAATAACACTTCGGATGACAGGCGTTTCAAATCTAACAGCCTTGCCAGACTGGCGGTTTTGAAACTACTTAATAGGTAACTCTTGCACAGAGTTCGAAAGCCATGAGCTGAGTCAGACATCTCCAGTTAAAATTTCTCCATAACCCATGAAAACGACAAATGGTAATGATTCAAATCCAAACGGAATAAATGATCCAAATCATAAAAACAGAGATTACCATCGATTACTTTTCGGTGGGACTTCCTGGGATCCCATTACCACTCGGCTGGTTAAACTAAAAATTTCGTTTTACTAAACTGCATTAGTCATTTTGCCTAATTTAATGTTTTCACTCAGTTGCTAAATTAATAATGGTGATTTGTATTGTGCTGTAACTCATTTTTCTTCCGTCTTGCATACTGTAAACGAGGTTCACGTGGGCGTCTCGACGCTGTGGCAACATTTGTATACTTTGCCCTCCTATTACATTAGCCTGAATTTGTATTACACGAGTTAAGAAAAAAAAACCATATGAATACACAGATTTGTATATATAAATGTAAGTGATATTTTGCAAATGACAACATGGAGCAAATGTTGCAAATACGGGTACAATAGTTAATAAAGCAATTTTCGTCATTGGCTTGCCATTTGCCTCAAGTAGCAATAATATTACTAATGTTCCAATGCTGCACAACGGGAGTCGGTGTGTGAAAATGATACGACGAGATGTCTGTCACTTCCAACAGTGATAGTAAAAACTTCAAGCGACAATTGGAAAACGATAAACAGTTGCTATAAACTGGAGGCGGGCGGAGGCGGTGCACATGGATGCTCCCAGCATTGGATGGAGGAAAACATGACGCACTGTGTCGCGAGGGTGGCCAAAAATGGTTGACGTCAATGTTAGAATTCGAACGTTTTTTTTTTAATTTTTTTTGTAACACTCTGGTTAGATCATACCTAAAATATCTTTTAAAACTTTTTCTAAATTTTAAAGTTACAGTGATTCAAAGTTAAGGTTTGTGTACAGCATACGAAATTTATGGAATAGCTCCAAATTGAAGGTTCATTTATAATACTAAAAATTTAATTATTTGAATGTAACGGCTACCAAAATGTATAACAGGGTGTAAGTGGTGCCTTTAGTTATAATTACAACACTGTTTTTGTGTACAAATATTGATCATATGTCAGATCCCGTTAGAAAAAGATAGTAGTGAGACATTGTCAAGATTTTTCAGCAACAGCGAACTTTCGTAGAGAATTTAAAAGAAAGTAGAGATAACACTTTTCCAATTTTTTTTGGTATTTTGTAGCTACAAGTATGTATTTTAATATATTTAAAATTCCGCTGCTCGATTTTGCACGAATTTCTTTTATGACTGTTTTTCAGTGTCAACCTCATTGCGGATTCGCACTATTTTTCAATTGTGGCTAGAGATAAAGCAAAACAGACCATGCGATATTATGCATCATGTTAAAGATTTTGTCGAAAAGCATTTTAAACGAGTATTATTAGAAAGTGAACAACAGAAAATAAAGCTTACTCTATTAAAATTCTCTAACAATTGGTCTAAATATCATCGCATTGGAGACAGATTTGAAAATGAGTTGAGTTTTGGTATTGCAAGAAAACTTAATTATTTTATACTATATTAGGAAGCAAGTACAAGTCGTAAAGGCCGACCGAATGTTTCTTATGAGGAGGGCACAATGCGAACAAAAAGTAGGCGAGTGGAGGAACTTGTCGCTTCTACTTCATCTGAAGCTCTTAAAAAAGCCGCAGAAAGGTTAACAGGTTCAAATACTAATGAAAAAATTTCTGTTGAAAGTTCTCTAGCATTATACATTGATATGGATTTATCTATGAGGCAGTACAATATGATGAGGAAAGTAGTAAATTCTATTCACAAAGATTGCTTTCCATCATACTATATGATTGCAGATGCTAAAAAAAAGATTTTGCCTGATGACATTCAATTAACAGAATCTTCTGCGCAGGTACCCTTACAGAAGATTTTGGATAAACCGTAAAAAGCATTTTAGATATTAATGATATTGATACCAACAATGATGTAGTCCTGGAATGCAAGTGGGGATTTGATGGCAGTAGTGGGCATAGCGTATACAAACAAAAATTTCAAGGTGAGGAAGCTAGTGATGAATTTATGTTTGTAACTTCGTTCGTTCCTCTACGCTTGTTGGATTGGGCAGATGACCAAATAGTTTGGGAAAATGATAGACATTCATCTTGGAGGTTATGTAGACCACTTAAAATATTTTTACAAAAGAGAATAAAAGTGTAATACAATCAGTAAGGGATAGCATAAATACAAAAATTGAAGGTCTAGATACATATAATTACATTTCAAAAAACAAAAATCTTAACGTTCACTATAAAATGCAGTTGACAATGATAGATGGTGTAGTTTTAAATGTATTAAGTGGAAACAGTAGTAGTTCAACTTGTGCTTTATGTGGAGCTAAGCCATCTGAAATGAACAGCTTATCGATTTTCGAAAGGCCAGTGAATGAGCAGTGCTATCAGTACGGATTGTCGACATTACATGCATGGATCAAATGTTTTGAATGCATAGGAAATGAATGAATGAATGAATAGGAAACTTATTGAAAAAGTTAAAAAAATGTGAAAGAGGTGTTGACAATTTACGTGGACAAATTGCATCTTTTTCGTATCAAGGATATAAGGGTGGTGGGCGTGTCGTTTGAGATAATTTCATAAAATTTATCAAAGTTATCCGGAATATATCAGAGACCAATCGAGCCAAGTTTTGTTCAATTCCAGAAACAACTTTGGAAAAAATAAGGTTTTTTCATTACAGGATATATGGGAGGTGGGTGTGTCCTTGGACCGATTTTCTCTAAACTTGTTTTTTTTTTCGTTCCTACTTATAAAAGCAATGTGTACTAATTTTCATTCTTTTCTGAAAACTCCTTCTATTTTTGGCCACCGTTTATATGAAAACACGACACTGTGTGACGTGTGTAGTGTTCCAATGTTATAGATGGTACTGCTAATGCCGTACATTAGCTAATGAATTGCTCCGTAAATCATTAATGGACTGCTTAACAATTTCCAAGCCATGAACAGTAACAAAGTATGTTAACATTTTATGTGCAAATTTCATTTTATATTACTATGAAGCAGTTTTATTGTTGTATTTTTTTCAGAAAAACACGTTTTCATTATTAGAAAAATGAGATTTTCCAAAACGCTGTTGAAAAGCAAATGTAAAAAAGAGTTGTGAGTTTGCGAATTTAATGTTAAGCAATCTGAAAATGGATTTTTTATCCGTTTTTTCTAATTATCTATTATTAAGACTTTTTCGTGCTTTCTATGTTGACCACATTTCATGTGAGTAATTGTGTCATTCAACCGAAGTGTAATTCGATCATTCAACTGGTTCCTTATAAATTCTGGTTGTTCTTATTTTTTATTACATAAATACTGTTGATGTAGAAAGCAGTTTCAATAAAATGTGTCCACTTAAGTTCTTCATATAAAATTTGCCATATTTTGTTTGTTAATTTTCTTATTAGGCTGTGTTTTAAAAGGACAAACAATTTTTCATCGAATACAATTTTGACGTTAACGTGATTAATAGTATTAGTATGAATAATATTGTTAAATCGGTCATTTGTATGAGAGGTATCAGGTATCGACTGCTTTTACCGTCCTTCTGCCTCTAAAATTACGAATTTCTAAATTGCCTAACGTGTTGTTTACCTGCTAATGATTCTAGCTTACCCGCCTGATACGGGCTAGCGGATATGACCTTCCTTATCCTATAAGCATTTCGAAATTTTCCTTCTTCTTGCATTCTTGTAATAGAAGAGGAATATGGATACCAATTTTATTGATTCTATAGTTGATAATAGATTTGTACCTTTTTCTTCTGTTTATAAGTAAAGGCACGAGTTTTGAAAAAGACCTTCTTATCACGCACCTACTCTATAAGAGACTTGTATACCCAAAGTATCCTGATTCCAGCTTTAGTTTTTTGGTATGGGAGCTGATCAGTCAGCATATAAAGGGTGGCGCAATAGAACGTGCATATTTAAAAAATAGATTAAAAAATAAATACAAAAGGTGTGGTTAAAATGAATCTAAGGCATTGTAGAGTAATAATTGGAGTTTATTTCTAAAAAAAAAACATCATCTAAATGGTGACCCTCTCTCTACGACGGTACTCCTCTAACCGCAAACGAAAATTATTGAAAACTTTCTTCAGTATTACTGGTGTAATGGCTGTCATTTCACCACGGCTATTCTCCTTGAGCTGAACGATGTTTCTTGGATTATTACTGTAGACTTTGTGTTTGAGGTATCCCCACAAAAAAAAAGTCAAGGGGCGTCAAGTCTGGACTATGTGGGGGCCATGGGATATCACCTCTTTTCGAAATCAGTCTGCCAGGGAACATCTGCTTCACCACCGCCATGGAGTCATTTGACGTGTGACAGGTAGCTCCATCTTGTTGGAACCAAGTTCTGAAATTCACTATTCTTGAACTTTCAATTTCTGGAGCCAAAAATCCGTCCAACATCTCAACAAAGCGTTCCGTATTAACCGTGACGTTTTGGTCCCGCGCATTTTCGGAGAAAAAAGGACCAATTATTCCTCTGCCAGAGATTGCTGCCCATACTGTCACTTTAGGACTATCCAATGGTTTCTGGTGTTTGATTTTGGGATTTTCACTGTTCCAGTAACGACAATTTTGACGGTTTACGAACCCATTCATAAGGAAATGAGCCTCGTCAGAGAAAAGGATATTGTCAAAATTTGAAAATCGATTAAGCATTTCATTAGCAAATGCGAGCCTTGTTATGAAGTCAGACTCTTTCAATTCTTGTGTTAATTGCAGCTTATATGGATGCAGTTTAAGATCCAATGTTAAAATTCGTTGCAAACTTCATCGCGATAATTGTAAGACAGATGATCTCTTGTGAGTCGACATTTGTGGATTTCCTCGTACAGACTCCATAACTCTCTCAACATTGTCTTCGGTCCTAGATGTTCTTGGGCGACCATTTGCTTGTGGTTTAAATGTTGAACCGGTCTCTTCAAAACGCTTTACCCATATTTTAATTAAATTAGCACTCGGAGCTTCACTAATTCGCCGTAGTCCATATTCAGCACAATATAGTCGCCTACTAGCAATATATGAACGAGAGTTCTCGTAAAATGCGCGCACGCAAAATGCGCGACGCTTCCCGTCGAAGTGATTCATAGCGACTAAAACTCCATCAGCCCGCCAACCCAACGATGTAGGCGTCCCCTGCCCGCGCTTTTCTACCCCGCAAAAAAA
>JAHXMU010022819.1:0-11016 GCA_019455685.1 Philornis downsi | reverse complement strand
CAAAATACCACCACCACCATCACCACCCATTATCGGTTATCCTCTCGGCCGAATATTTTAAAATAAATTCCTTTTTTATGAACAGCCAACCAACAAATGAGAACTCGTTAAATTTTACCTGCTTAAGCTGGAAAAAAGAAAAACAAATAATAAAAAACTATAAATAAACAAATTAATGTTTTGTTTTGCTACACCCTAATAATGTGACAACAAAATATAATTCAAAGTTTATCAAGTCGAAAAGAAAAAATACCTTTGAAATCATTAAGACAAAAAGAATAAAAAAAGATCATACTAAAAATGTTAAACAATGACCAACCTTAAAATGAAGCTGATGCCGGCTTTGACATTAATGCAACATCATACTCAGCCTCTGCATCATTCTCAATATTGTCGTGCTCTTCAGCAATTTCATCGTCAATATCAGCAGCAACAGCAGCAGCGGCATTTACTACAACAACATTATTATTACTTTGAGCATCAGTAACAAACAAAATGCATATTTTTCTCGATGTCAACTGTAAAAAGATCAATGTCCAGCGAGGGTAAAATCAGTCGCCATCGTCATCATTATCATCGCCGCCACCGACAGAATTGTGAAAAGGCTTAACAACAACTCCCAGTCAAGCAGCAATTTCTACTGAATGAGTAGTGGTGGCAGTACTTTAATCCCAGCCTCAAACTTATGTCTTATCACCAACTATAAAGCGTTTTGCGAATGTGGAGTCTAAATTGCCTCATTCCGGCATGTGTTCAGCGATCTTTCCGCTATTGAGTTTTTTAAATAGTTCTTTTTGTACCCAGAACATGCTCCAAACCGGTACGAATTGATTCGTGGAACATACAAAATTCAAAGATTATCTCCTTCAAACTTAACTGGCGATTTTCAGTAACCGTTCCCTTTGGTTTTTCGTTGTTAGATCTTCACTACCGCTTTCGAATGCACTGTACCACTCACTAGAATGTGTCTTTTGATAAAGTCGATTCATCGTAAGCCTTCCGTAACATTTACAGCGATTTAAGGCACAAAATTTCACTTGAAATGCAAGTTTTAAAATAAATTCTTTATTCGACATTTCTGTCCATTGTGGAAATAGAAAAACACACTTGAAATCAACTGACAAAATCGTGTACTGCAAATTAAATAAATGACAGATTGTGCTCGAACTGCGCATCGGTGTAGGAGGCAGTAGCGCGAATTTAGTGGCAAAAAAAAATAGAATGTCTTTAAGCGATTTTTTTAAGTGATCAATTCTCGTCATTTCTTTTTGTCAAAGTATATAATATATATCCATATCTTGAGAACGAAGCTTCGGACTGTTAAAGTAGGCAAAATTTGTAGTGTTGAATTGAGAATTGAGAAGAATTGACCCGTGGTGATTTTAGGTAATTCGCGAACAGATATCAAGATCGCTTGCAGAGAGCAGGCGATCGTCAACTGCGGTTCTTGGCTCCGAGTTGCGAGCTGTAAAGAACGAGTAACTGCTAGCTCTCATTATAATGCAGCGATAGTTGGCGCTGTGCTTTGATTATGAAATTTGTAGCAACTGCGCGATTGGCTTGAAATTATGGAACCGTATTTCGTTACAATAGGCCAACCTATCCTCTAGCTAAGTTTTATATACGTACAATAACATTTTTAAAAATTTAGCTGCCAAATTATTTCATTTAGTAATATTTTCGGTGAAATGGTCTGGGTAAGTCAGCAAATCCTCTGTGATGCCGTGTTAACTAAACGAGTTTCCTTAGCTAGCCGTTTTGCACAAAACGCTCCTAATAAACAGTTATCATGTACAACAATACGGAACAGAAAATGGTTATAGAAATCTCGATAAAGCGGGGGGAAAAAAGCAGAAGTTATTTCAACTATTCATCTATAATCACTACTCTGTTATAAGAAGCCGACATTATCCTCCGCTCCCGTCACTATCAATGCTAGTACTTGCCTGCCGTTGTCATGCCGGGAATGTTAAGGACAAGTTTCCTTGACGCTGTCATAAGCACTGGCATATGCTAGTGGCATTACAGCTTTAGATTCGTAGTAAAATAATTATGAAACAAAAACAAATTATTGAATTTTTTTTTGGTGTAGCCATGAGCCTTTCTATATAAATTCTCAAAGGTGGGAATTGCATGGAGTGTGAGAACGTTTCCTCTACTGAGGAGCTGTTCACACGCATTTTTCCCGGAACCATGGAATTGCATGAATTTAAAACCTGTAATTAATATTAAAATAATTGTTGAGAATTTGGATGAAATGTAAACTGAGATCATAATATTTATTATATCATGTTGCAGAGGAAATACCTGAGGAAAGTTCCTGCGTTAAAAAGCCCAAATAATTATATATTGATTAGATAATAATGCATTTTTATTAAATCTTTTTAATGGTTTTAAAAGTAATTAAATTTTAGTAACCCCTCGCCAACATCTGTATTGATTGCCTTAATGATCATTTGAAAGCATTACTTTAAATCATCCAAATTTGTTGATTTTGTTTTGTAAACTTCTTAAATGGAAAAGTCCCGAAAGAAAATATCGAGCGCTATACGTAGTCCTGCCATATGTTCTGTTACAAATATAAAACGCGATAAAAAAAAACCAATATTCATATTGTATTCAAAATTATTTCATTTATTAGAAGACAATATTGGTTATTAAAAAAATTGTATTCACTCCAAATGGCCGCCTTTTGCTTTAACACAAGCTTTCAAACGGTGTGGCCATTGGGCTATAGCCGCACGTACGATTTCCATGGAGATCGAGGACGCTGCTCTGGTTAATGCTGTTTTAATTCTTCCCAAATTTCTGTGGGGAGTCTTGCAAGTCATATTCTCCAATTCTGACCACAAAGCATAATTCAGTGGATTGAGATCTGGACTCCCTGATGGCCAATCCTCTGCTGCTATAAAGCCAGGAATAATGACTCTGAGCCACTCCTGCGTGGTTTTAGCTTTGTGCGCAAGAGCAGAGTCCTGTTGGAAGATCCATCTACGTCCATTGAAAAGGGTATTGGTCAAACCCTTCACAACACCCTCTAACACATCTTTTTGGTAAACCTTTGCACCAGTTTTTACGCCCTTTTCACAGAAATGGAGGGATGTGACACCATGTTGGGAGACCCCCCACCAAACCATTACGGAAGAGGGATGATGGCCACGTTGAACCCTTGGAACAATTTTTTTCGCTTCCTTAGATGAAGTGGCATAAATCTTGTCATTTTGTTTGTTGAAAACTTCTTCCACGGTAAAAATTTTCTCATCCGTAAACAGAATGTTTTCATGGCCATTGTCCGCGTGCCACTGCAAAAGTCGCTTGCATCTTTCCAGCCTAATTTTTTTTAGCTGAGGAGTTAGAAGATGCCCCGTGGACCGACGATAGGCTTTCATATGCAGATCATCCCGAATCAGCCTAGACATGGATCTGTTTGATATATCCAATTCCTTGGACATGTTTTCTGCTTTCTAAGGGGATTTCTCCGAATTCTTTCACGCACTGCCTTTACTACCGCACTCGTACGGACAACGCGCGGGCGACCACTTTTTGGCCTGTCTTCTACTCCAGGCAATTCGCCGAAGCGAGCAATAGCACGATAAACGAACATTCTTGATATTCTGAGTGGTTTTAGCAACTCAAAAATTTGGCCAGCACTCTTTCTGCACTTATGCAACGCTATTACGCCGACTCGATTCTCTTTAACGCCCCACTCCATGTTAATAGATTGCAAACTGAAACCAAACTGACTAGTATTCTTCACTAATCAGTGCATGTGTTCTGAAAAAAAAGTTAACGGCTCTATTCCCGCAAGAAGTTTGAACGATAAGCGCTGGAAATTGTGTAACAGAACATATGGCAGGACTATGTAATGTCAGTAGGCTGTGGAGACCATCGGAATGTGGAGTTTTTCGAAACCATTTTATTGTGAATTTTGGCTGCAATTCTGCCATAACAAATCTGAGTATGTGGCGGTGGTCCCTCTATCTTGTTCAAACCACACAGTTTTAAAACAACCCTTTAGTAGACGTAGAAAGTTTCTTTTAGTTTCTCTAAATAACATCTTGGTAGCAATATTCATTTGCCAGTCTGTGATACAAATTTATATCAGATGGAATAAATTCAACATGGATTTGTTATGGGGGAGAAACTCTTCTTTCATGTTGACCTTTCACTACTTTTAAAGTTATGCCCAGAATGTAATGAATGAATATGTTATTCAACGATAAATTGAATCCAATCTATGGTAAAAAGAAATCCATTATTTTCTCAATAGATAGCTTTAGTAATCTGTATCTCGCGTTTATAAGTGCAATCGGGTTGCGATAGGTGGCGTTTAGATGTTTAAGATTTCGTACTCAAAAAGCTATTAAGACAATTTTGTGATCACCTGCTTATTATTGTTTGAACGCGTGCTAAAGGAAGAAGAGAAAATACGTCACATTTTACAGATTTTCTTCGTTAGAGGTGAAAACGCTAGTCAGACATCTGAATATGTGAACAATATTTATAGTCCTGATACTGCAACAGATAAACACGAGCAATTTTAGTTTCGTCGATTCCATTCCAGAAGGTCGATTGTTGAAAATGTCAATAGAATAACAATGGAAATTGTCAAGTAAGCACTGTTTCGATTCTTCAGGAGCTAAGCAATGCAGAAAATTTCGTTTGGAACCATTTCAATCCAAAAGAAGCTCAATGTTTGGCTGTCACACCAGTTAATGAAGAAAAATCTCATGAACCGAATTTCCATTTACAAATCGCTGCTAAATCGCAACAAAATCCACCTACTTCTTAAGCGGATAATAAATGGTGGTGGTAAAAAGTAGATCTATGAGAAAACAGTTATTACTGAATCGTAATGAGCTGGCTCACACGGTGGCCATGCTAGAGCTGGCGACCAAGAAAGTTGTTCTATGTATTTTTTGGGATTAGTAGGAATTTATCTACTGTGAGCAGCCTTAATTCGGACCTGCACTATCAACAATTGGAACGGTTGAAAAAAGTAATCGCCCAGAAGCGGCCAGCTTTGGCCAATAGAAAAGAAATTGCGTTCCATATGGGCAACGCTAGTCTGCACACTTTAATAGTGACTCGTAAGAAGGTCAGTGAGCTTGGTTAATTGGGTGGTTATGCATAAATCTTGTAGTATGGACATCGCACTAAATGATTACGGCCTGTTCCTGTCTATAGCGAATGATTCTGCTGATGAAAAGCTCGCCTCAATAGAAGCCTATGAAAATCGATTGTCCCAGCATTTTCTCATTAGGGCGAGGGCTTTTATGGGAGGGGCGTAATGTAATTACCTTGAAAATGGCGAGAAGTTATCGGATGTAACCGTGTACATTTGACCTAATTTGGATCATTTTACCTATGCCAAATATAGGATTTCAATGTTATGCTGCAAAAAAGGTGGATATCTTTTTACTACATTCTTTATAATTTAAAACTTTAATTTGAGAAGCTGAAATTGTAGGTCTGAATAAAATTTGAAAACCGCAGAACGAAGATCAGAGTATGTATTTACCTAGCCATGAGAAATGTGGAACGACAGTTACACATTAATCATGTGATTCGTGTCCAAGTTTGCGCATCGCCCACGGCCATTGGTTATCCATGCGTAGCAAATGCTCTGTTTTGTTTCCGAATATAAAATCAGAAAAATTGCCAAATTTCGTAAAAACAGAAAGTATACAATACTCAAAATAATCTTATTTTTGCAGATTTCTAGAGAGTTTGCACAAAATGCAAACCTTCATATAGTTTGAAAATAGAAAAAGCGTTTAAATATACTATATATATGCCCGTAACTCGGAAACGAAGTGTCAAATCATGAAAGTAATGCAATTTGTTACTTTCAAGAGGCTTATGGTAAGCGATACCCATTGCATAATATTGAAAAAATTTTCAAAAAATCGCTAAAATGGGGAAAACCACTAATATGAGAAAAACTGCTAAATTTTAAATACGGCCAAATTCTATATTAGTCGCGCATATGCTGTCTGTTTGCCACTTCGTAAGCCGTTTAGTGGGGAAAATCACCAAATTAAAATTCGCTAATGTATACAACTTTTCAGAAAACCGTTAAAATGGGAAAGATCGCTAAAATGAGAAAAATCGCGCAAATTTAAATACGTATAATTTCCACATTAGTGGATCATTTAGTCACACATATGATGTCATTTTGCTAATTCGTAAGTAATTGGTCATTTAGTGAGAAAAAATTGCCAATTTAAAAATCGCTAATGTGCACAACTCGGAAACTGATTTGCAAGTTCTTGAAATTTTCTTTTCCCGGCTTGTATTTCAAACTTTGAATATCTTAAAGACTTCGTTAAGAAGGCAAAATAATTAGGGAAAGATGCATATGATCACAGCTTTATACAAAACTGCCATAGCCATTTATCTTTCGTTCTTTGGCGACCATCTCAATTGATGTTGGCATCATTTCAGGGAGTTAAAGCCTAGTAAATGGTCGGCGTGTTTCGATGTCAACAAATGCCTATGAATTTTATATTTCTCGTACTCCATCCATGGCATGTAATGTATTTTTTTTGCACTTTACCTTAATTTAAACTGGTCTTTATATTCATAATTTTTATTATGATCACCCTTTGAATAGAGAATTACAATGGCAACGAAACTCTGTTGCTGACGGAAACCTCTGTTTCATAACAATTATTTCCAGTTTTTGTTATCTCCGACAATTTTCGTGTCTTTGTCATGATCACATCGCGTTCGATTCAGCAACAATAAGATGGGTGCCTCGCAGTCTCCATTGGTTGGTGACACCTAAATTCTTAATTGATTTGTTGTTGCTGCTCCCTGGAATCGTCAATGCAACACAACACGCACGGGCAGTATTAAGCAACAATGTTGCAGCTTGATGTAGTTAAAGAATTTCAAGACTTATATTTTAAAATACTTGCAATTTTTATAGTTTGTCGACCAACTGCCGCGGTCTCAGATGACTCAAATGAATGCTGGCTGTTGACTGGCAGCTTTGCGCGCAGTCAATAAAGTGCTCAAACTGACAGAGTGGCAGACAGTGTGCATGTAATCGATGATTTATGAAAGGGTTTTTGTAAAAGATAATATTATGAATTTATACTACAGCGTATAAATGAGAGCTGTGTGATAACACTCTATTAGCGAACAGAAGATTTGTACATTAAGTGTGATTTCTTTTTATAGCAATCAATTACATACTACTTGCAGCCATATTCGGTGGAATTTGTTTAGAATGTTTTCCAACTCAAGGTTTGCTTTTGAGCCTCACAATTTATCCGCTGCCATTTTCCCATAAAGCGTACAGATCTTTTTTTTTTTTTTTTGAAGCATTGTCCTTAGGAGGTTGATATAAACTTAGTTATTGTTCCGCTCAAGAAATATTTTATAAAATCAATGAAAAATTTTTGACAAAATTCCCCATCAATTTGATGACAAAGTGACATTGATTCAATAACACTGCTCTCGCGATTGACAGTTTGAACTCTTCCTTCAATTTTTTTAATTGAATTAGTGATTCGCTTTTTTGCGTCTTACTTGGAATTCTATGTAATTTTTCTTACAAGCAAATTGATTTGGGATTTATAATTTGGCTGTAGATTTCTTGAGAAATCACATTGCGACGTTCCGAAGACGTTACATTTTAGCTCACTTCGAAAGGTATCATCGGCCTATGATGTTTCTAGAGTAAAATTAAAAAAGTACCAGACTCTGATTGCTTGAAAGTCCTTTTAAAGGGATTATCAAAATCTTCATTTTGTCGCCTAATTGTCAAAACTATTCTCTATTCTGAAGCGATAGTAGAAAATCGCCGAACACGCAAAACACTTGTCTTATTTATGCCTCTCACAAACAAACTAAACATGCTAAAGGGTGATTTTTCAATCGTAGTTTTTTTTAATCGAATAAAATACTGAAATTTGCATCGTATATTAAAATTTTTCATTGGAATCGATAAATTGGTCTTTGCCATTTAATGTTTAAAGATAATTTCATGTAAATGTTGTCCGCGGCTCCGTCTCAAAATGTCCATTCGGAAGGTCCAATTTTTCGTCACTTTTTCGAGCATTTCGGCCTGTATTCCACGAATAACGCGTGTTATGTTATCCTGTCAGGCTTCAATAGTGTTCGACTTGTCCACATAGACTAACGATTTGATATAATCCCACAAGAAATAATCAAGAGGCGTTAGATCGCAAGAACTTGGGGGCCAACTCACAGGGCCACAGATAAGCTGCTCACCAAATTCATCCCTCAACATATCCATTGTTTCACGAACAGTGCGGCATGTTGCATCGTCCTGATGAAACCACATGTCAACCAAGTTCAACTCAGCCAATTGGGGCAAAACACAATTCCTTGTGGTTGAGTAACACACGCCCAATCGCTGAGAATGGCGACGAATTGACAGTTCACGATCGTCATTAACACTGGTCGCTACGGCTGCGATTCTTCGGTACGCAATGTACGCTTGCGAGTCGATGGTTTTATGTCCAACAAAGTAAATGTGGTGCGAAATTTGAAGATAACAGCACGAATTATTAATTTAGCAGGTCGATTATGACGACCATAAAATGGTCGTATGAAACGATGCAAGTTTGTCACAGAGCACGAATTTTGATAACAAATTTCAACGATTTGCAATCGTTGCTCGTTTGTTAGTCTTTCCACTATGAAATGCCAGAGTATACTGTACACTTTTCACTTTGACAGATGACGTTTGGACGCCATTACCATACCAGAGCTGCCAACCTGAAAAACTTAAGTCTTAAAAAATCACCCTATACGCAAAGCTCTTAATGGGCAAACAAATCGTGATTTTCGATCCATTATAACGTGCCATCTAACACTGCATTGGCTCTTCGTAAGCTTTTCGGTAAAAATTCGGCTACTATCGCACCACAACCGTAGTATTTGCCTGATTTAGTGCTGAATGACGTTGGGTTATTTCTTAAATTTGAAAGAGAGACATCGTTTTGAGTCGATTGAAGTAATTTAGCGTGAACTAGAGCGCGCTTTGAAGGCCTTACTGAAAGCTGATTGTTTGACATATTTTGAGGATTGCAGGAGACAGCCATTGTATTCGGGGGGATTACTTTGAAAGCAACGAACTGTATTTGGATGAATAGACAAACATATTTCGCAAAAACTAAAAATTTATATTTTAGACATAGCAGTGAATGTGGTAAATATTGTGATGTTTTGGCATACTATGCTTTCGAGGAGTTGCCAGACAATGTTTTTATTGCTAGATTGCTTTTAGTTCCCGGACTGAAGCGGAGATATTTGTGAGATGGCTTGAGGCTAGAGGAGGATTTTTTATATAGAGGTTTTAATTCGCTCATCTCGCATACTTTCGGTAGTTTTAAGCAAACTAAATGAATTTAGTGTTTGATGTCAGGATTTATAATATGCCTGAAAGCATGCTATGGTATTATTCTAAGATAATAATAAATGATAAATGTCATGGACTTTAACCAAAATTATGTCGGATTCTATGCAATAAGAACAATCTTCCTATTGCTCGAACATTTTATCTTTTGGAATCAAGAGCGATTTAGAAACCCTGTGTTATTCTCCCCCATGCCTGAGATGCAAATTCCACGGTGTATTCTCATGATTGATGACTTGTGAAGAGTAGAAAACAATGTAATTTTACCATAACCCGTCTGTAGTGTGAAATGTAAATTTGAAATAAGTAAAAAATATACATTTTTATTCTTCATAAATTTAAATTTTTTATTTGTGTCACAAATGCTGTTGTATATTTTATTCCATATGCAAATAAATCCACAACAAATGTCTCAGTCAGTGAAACATCTCTTGAAATATTTTATTTTCGGTGTTCTTTATCTTTATCAAAATACCACCACCACCATCACCACCCATTATCGGTTATCCTCTCGGCCGAATATTTTAAAATAAATTCCTTTTTTATGAACAGCCAACCAACAAATGAGAACTCGTTAAATTTTACCTGCTTAAGCTGGAAAAAAGAAAAACAAATAATAAAAAACTATAAATAAACAAATTAATGTTTTGTTTTGCTACACCCTAATAATGTGACAACAAAATATAATTCAAAGTTTATCAAGTCGAAAAGAAAAAATACCTTTGAAATCATTAAGACAAAAAGAATAAAAAAAGATCATACTAAAAATGTTAAACAATGACCAACCTTAAAATGAAGCTGATGCCGGCTTTGACATTAATGCAACATCATACTCAGCCTCTGCATCATTCTCAATATTGTCGTGCTCTTCAGCAATTTCATCGTCAATATCAGCAGCAACAGCAGCAGCGGCATTTACTACAACAACATTATTATTACTTTGAGCATCAGTAACAAACAAAATGCATATTTTTCTCGATGTCAACTGTAAAAAGATCAATGTCCAGCGAGGGTAAAATCAGTCGCCATCGTCATCATTATCATCGCCGCCACCGACAGAATTGTGAAAAGGCTTAACAACAACTCCCAGTCAAGCAGCAATTTCTACTGAATGAGTAGTGGTGGCAGTACTTTAATCCCAGCCTCAAACTTATGTCTTATCACCAACTATAAAGCGTTTTGCGAATGTGGAGTCTAAATTGCCTCATTCCGGCATGTGTTCAGCGATCTTTCCGCTATTGAGTTTTTTAAATAGTTCTTTTTGTACCCAGAACATGCTCCAAACCGGTACGAATTGATTCGTGGAACATACAAAATTCAAAGATTATCTCCTTCAAACTTAACTGGCGATTTTCAGTAACCGTTCCCTTTGGTTTTTCGTTGTTAGATCTTCACTACCGCTTTCGAATGCACTGTACCACTCACTAGAATGTGTCTTTTGATAAAGTCGATTCATCGTAAGCCTTCCGTAACATTTACAGCGATTTAAGGCACAAAATTTCACTTGAAATGCAAGTTTTAAAATAAATTCTTTATTCGACATTTCTGTCCATTGTGGAAATAGAAAAACACACTTGAAATCAACTGACAAAATCGTGTACTGCAAATTAAATAAATGACAG
>JAHXMU010022797.1:0-25489 GCA_019455685.1 Philornis downsi | reverse complement strand
GTTTGCAACGAATTTTAACATTGGATCTTAAACTGCATCCATATAAGATGCAATTAACACAAGAATTGAAAGAGTCTGACTTGATAGCAAGGCTCACATTTGGTAATGAAATGCTTAATCGATTTTCCAATTTTGATAATACTGATACTAATAATACAATAATAATATCCTTTTTTCTAACGATGCTCATTTCCTTATGAATGGGTTCGTAAACCGTCAAAATTGTCGTTACTGGAACAGTGAGAATCCCAAAATCAAACACCAGAAAGCATTGCATAATCCTAAAGTGACAGTATGGGCAGCAATCTCTTGCAGAGGAAAAATTGGTCCTTTTTTTTCGAAAATGCGCGGGGCCAAAACGTCACGGTTAATACGGAACGCTATGTTGAGATGTTGGGCGGATTTTTGGCTCCAGAAATTGAAAGTTCAAGAATAGTGAATTCCAGAACTTGGTTCCAACAAGATGGAGCTAACTGTCACACATCAAATGACTCCATGGTGGTGGTGAAGCAGATGTTCTCTGACAGACTGATTTCGAAAAGAGGAGATATCCCATGGCCCCACGTAGTCCAGACTTGACGCCTCTTGACTTTTTTTTGTGGGGATACCTCAAACACAAAGTCTACAGTAATAATCCAAGAAACATCGTTTAGCTCAAGGAGAATATCCGTGGTGAAATGGCAGCCATTACACCAGTATTACTGAAGAAAGTTTTCAATAATTTCCGTTTGCGGTTAGAGGAGTGCTGTCGTAGACAGGGTCACCATTTAGATGATGTTATTTTTAAAAAATAAACTCCATTTATTACTCTACAATGTGTAATGTACACGAAGAGATACAATTTTCTATACATTCTAAGGTATCATAGAACTTGAGTAGAGGTAGGACTGCGGGAGCCTTTGCGATGCTAGCAACAGTCGGGTGGGGGGTTCGTGTCCTTCTCCAGCCAAGCCATTTTTCCATTACAAAAAAATTATTATTATAGACTCCCTATTTTTTTAATTATAATTTGCTTAAGATGTGCAATATTCAAAAATCCTTGGTGTAAACTATTAGATACTCATTCATCTTCAGCTTTCATAGAAAATACTCTCTCAGATGTCCTTGAGAGATATTGCCTCAAAACCCTCGCTTTCCATTATCCTTATGGCATAATTGGTCTTTTATAAGGATCCCATCACTAGACCTCACTCTTTACCTTAGGCTCTCATTCCTTTAACATAAGAAAACATCCGGAAATTTCTTAGCAATTCATATTTAACAATTTATTCAATTAACGAAAAAAAAAACGGCAAAATAATATAATACAATATGAACATTAATATATTAAGCAAATGTGAAAAATTTGTTCTATAGAACCTTAAAAAAATTTCGTTCATTCAAACAAAAGTTTTACATACTTTTCATAGTAATCTTGTATCTTGCGTTTAAGACAAATGTATCTTTTTTTTCTTTTTTTTTTTTTTTTTTTATACCTGCTCTTAATGGGTTATTATATTTTAGAAATGGATACGTAAGAAATGGCAAAAATTAAATTCATCTAAACAAAACCAAATCATCAAAACACTCCAAGAGAATAACCCCAGAGAAATAAATACAGAGCATTGGGATTATCACAACAACAGTTACATTATGTGGGCTCCAATTAAAAGAAGAGAATATTCAGAGAGCGCTATTGAAATGATAATGTGGATAGAAGAGTTCCAATCTACACTTTGTAACAAAGAGTAATCAACGTAATAAGGCAAAACGTGATAACTTTCTGATATGTTCTCCTTTATTAATCTGCGTCCACAGAGAATATCAATGCAAGAGTGCTAGTTTACTTCTAACTACATATGTTCACTTTGGTTTGATCGAACTTACCACCATACTCCACCCATGTTGAAGGCCTTCCGCACGATCTGGATACTGGTCGCTGCTAAAGAAGAGTAGTTGGAAATAATCAAATTCTTGCAACCATTTCATTTGTGTTCATGATTTTAGTATCATGCAACAAATGCAATGTATCTGTGATATATTTAGTTGTGATTTAGTTTAGCATGTTATGTTTTGATGCAGAGATGTAGTTAAGCAAGTTTAGATAAAGTTATATATAGTTGTAAGATTTTAATTCAAAATTTTATAGGAAATAATTTACTTGTTTTTTTTTTAGAAATAGTTTAGATTATTATTTAATAGATTTTACAAATAAACAATTTTGTTAGACAAGAAACATTTTAGGTAGATTTTTAAATTATTGAACTTGTTTTCTCTTTCTTTCTCTTTTTTTTTTTATAGACATAACATGATAAATGTAATCTTGTTTGGGCTCAGCAGAAACAAATACTGCGAACTTCAATTATATTTGGAATTGGGAAACTTTAGTTCATTCCATTTTTTGACCATATTATCACTTCTCATCCAATGTAATCGTTGGTAAAGTGTTGTTTGTCGTCAGAATCACTTTCCGGCGCTGACAGTTTCGACAATTCTGCTATCCTAGTCGGGAGATCAATGTATCAGCCTGAATGTCGGGAACTTATTGATGATTTGCAACTTCAGTTTAGCAATCAGTTGAGAAAATCATGAAATTAGCCACCAGATGTAGCGTGGGCTGAATAAAGTACGTTTTTTAACAATTCCCGTCTCTGAGTCTCGATAGAAATATTTCTGTGTTCCGGGAGGCAACTTTGGAATTACTGTATGTAATTGTAGCCTTCTATATTCCTTCTCCAATGGACATTTCCGTCCAATCCTTCACGGGACCACCAGAATTCGGATGATGTGACATAAATTGCTTGAAGAATGTTAGGAACCTTAACACGCGGGTTCAAATGATTGCGGATGGTTCAGAAATTTAACACTTTAAATAAGTGCAATTTCAATCTGTTCACTTCAAAGGTTCTCGAGCAAAAGGGAACAATCTGAAGTTAGTTGTACAACATTTTAGGTTTTGTTGCAGCTAGGCTGAAACATCTGACTTCAAAATGTCAATCTTGCCATAATGCAGGCATTGCCAGTATGTGGCAAAGAGGACTAAACCAGGTTGTACAATAAATCGTGCGACAGAATTTTTTAAATTTCTTTCACCTGCACTATTCTCAATATTTGTGAACTTTAATGTAACTTTAAAGCAAACGGAATGTAATTCATTTAGTTTAAGATATTTTACATGATCTTAGTAAAATATGTAAAATATCCAAGACTTCAACCATGTATAAGAGATATACAGCTCTCATTGAGATCCACT
Source organism: Philornis downsi (assembly GCA_019455685.1). Classification (NCBI taxonomy): domain Eukaryota; kingdom Metazoa; phylum Arthropoda; class Insecta; order Diptera; family Muscidae; genus Philornis; species Philornis downsi. The sequence goes on along the minus strand of JAHXMU010022797.1, from coordinate 22,257 downwards.
AGAACAGTTACCAAATCCATATATCTCGGTGATCAGCTGGATCTAATATCATATGATCATATGAAAACAAAGTGGAATTAAAATCAAAAGAGGAAAGTGAACTAAAATTGTGATTGTCAACAAACAAAAAAAAAATGTGAAGTAAAGTGAAAAGATTAATTTGTGATGTCGTGAAAAAAAATCGTCCATTACAAACCGGATAATTTAAAGGGACATTCGATGTTAAATTAGATGGAAACAGGACGCCTAGGTTCTGACATCTTTCCCATGAAATGTGCCTGCGACTTTGCCATCCATATCCTCTAAAACGTAGTAATGATTTCCCAGTTTTTCCCGTACTCGTGATTTGACGAAAACTGGTGAGAGCTTTGCATTAAACCCTTTTTCCAAACTACTTTGGGCAAAATTTCTTCTGAACACTATTTGTCCCACAGCAAATGATTGTGGTCGAGTCCGAAGGTTGTATCGCTGCTGATTTTTCTCGAAAGCTTCCCTAATGTATTTGCGTAAGTCGTGTCTAATTAATTGAAGGTGGTCATCGTTGCACAACTTGATTGTCGGTTCGTTCAAACATTTTAATTTTCTCATTAATTCGTAGGATGAAGCGTGTGTCACCATATCAAAGCCAAAAAGCGCATGGTAAGGAGAACAATTTATGGACTGGTAGAATGAGTTCCTAAGGGCGCAGCTGATGGCTGTCAAGTTCTGATCCCATTGACTGTGGTCTTTCTTTAAATATGCCCTTATCCCCGCTATCAAAGATCTGTTAACCCTCTCGGATGCATTTGACTGTGGTGAGTACAAGGCAGTATATATATGTTTTATACCATATGTTGTCAGAAAGGCATTTAGTTCGTTTGCACGAAATTGGCTGCCGTTGTCGCTCACTATAGTCTCGGGGATACCATAAACATGAAATATCTGTCCGCAAAGAAAGTCTTGAATGGCTGTAGAAGTAAACTTCCGTAGTGGACATAGCCAATGAAATTTTGTCAAATGATCTAGGACAATCAATACTCCAATATGTCCAGATTTGCTTCTTGGGTAAGGACCTAGAATATCAACAAAAAGACGCTGGAACGGTCTGACGGATTCACTTAAATTTCCCATAGGTGGCTTCATTACCATGTTTGGAGCCTTTGTGGTCTTACAGACCTCGCAATTTCGAACATATTCTCTCACATCCCGAACCATACCAGGCCAGAAAAATGTTCTTCTTAAAAGCTCTAAAGTTTTTGCCACGCCTCCATGAGCAGTTATAGGAGTATCATGAGCTTTTGCAATAGTTTCCCCCTGTAGTCTACGTGGTATCCAAAGCTTCCAACTTAATTTCTCCTGAGTGTCGTCTCCTGAATAATGTTCTGTCCGATAATAGACGTATTTATCGACAACTCTTAAATCAGGGTATCTAACTTCATCATTTTGCACTCTGCTCCTAAGATCATGGTATTCCTGATCGTCAAAACATGGTGAATCCAAATCGATCATCAGTTCATTAAAATCTAATATGGCAATTTCGTCAGTTGGTATTCTCGACAGAGCATCAGGAACTACATGTTCTTTCCCCTTCCTATGACTCATACTAAATTTGTATGGCTGTAGTTTAAACACCCACCTAGCCAACCTACCACTTAAATCAGGTTGCTTCATAAGCCATAAAAGACTAGAGTGGTCAGTGACTACTTCAAATTCCTGAAGCTCTAGATAGCATCGGAATTTCTTTATAGCTTCAATAGCAGCCAAACACTCTCGCTCCGTAACAGAATAATTACGTTGAGCTGTATTTAATTTTTTGCTCATGTAAGCGATTGGTTTTTCATGGCCATCTTCATCCATTTGAACAAGAACAGCGCCAATACCAAAGTCGCTTGCATCGCAGTGAAGGTAAAACTTTTTAGAAAAGTCTGGATTTGTTAAAACTGGAGCAGAAGTCAGTAATATTTTGACTCTTTCGAAACTCTTTTGTGCTTCATCCGTCCATAAGAATTTTCTTTTGGTAGAAAGGACTTCAGTAATTGGAAATGTTTCTGTAGAAAAATTTTGAATGAAACGTCTGTACCAACCAGCCAGACCAAGAAATCCACGAACTTGTTTCAAGTTCTTAGGTACAGGCCAATTAGTAATTGCTGTGATCTTTTCAGGATCTGTAGTTATACCCCCATTGCCTATGACATACCCCAAGTAATTAACACGTGTAACGCAAAATTTGCTCTTCGAGATATTTAAGGTCAAATTAGCTTTTCGGAATTGTGCAGAAATGCGAATCAAAATTTCTATGTGCGTATTGAAGTCTTCGGATACAATGACGAGATCATCCAAATATCCAAATGCGGAATGACGAAGATCTGGAGGTATTATCTCATCCATAAGTCGGCACATAGTCTGAGGAGCATTGCACAATCCGAATGGCATAACCACAAATTGGTACAGTGGTCTACCAGGTACTGTGAACGCTGTAAGGTGTTTGGACTTTTCATCAAGACTAATTTGCCAAAATGCGTCTTTTAAATCCAATTTCGATATTATGTTCGCCTTCGGTAGCCTGGCAAATATCCCTTCTATATTTGGAAGCGGATATGCATCCTTTAGAGTCACGGAATTTAATTTGCGGGCATCCAAGCAAAGCCGCACTTTACCTGGTTTCACTACCAGTCTCATTGGTGAGCTCCCAGCAGAAGAGGAAGGCTCTATGACTCCTAATTCTAACATCCTGACAATTTCAGAGTACATTAATTTTTCAACAGCGGGTGAAACTGGATAATATCGCTGCTTTACAGCAGGTGCATCACCAACATCAATGCTATGCCTGATGAGTGAAGTCCTACCTAAACCTTGAATTTGAAAATTTGGAAAAAGTTCTATTACCGATTCTAATTGCCTCTTTTCCTGCGATGATAACTTATAATAATAATCATCTGATATCTCTTTGGCAACACTTTTATCAATGGATGATAAATCTGATGACAGTTTGTCAATATTGGAAGACGCTAGCATATCGACAGATCCAACAATACCAGGAATCAGATTAAATAACTTCCAGAAGTCAATTCCCAGTATAAGGTTCTGAGAAATGGTTGGGATTATAAACAATCGTAGGCATTTAGTTTGATCCTTGAATTCAACATCTACATCAATCCATCCTAAAACCTTTTGACGATTACCGTCAGCGGTCTTTACATACGATTTTCCATAGAAAAAATTAGAAAATTTGGAAAAATCATGTTTTGCCAATTCTCCACCAATGCAACTTACATTGGCTCCAGTATCTAGCAATCCGTATTCTTGAAAAGTTAAAAATGATATTTTTGCATAATACCGCATATCACATGGATTCGAGATTATTGTAGAAATTAGTATCTTTCTACACATTTTCCGTAATTTGAAATATTTTCTTAAACGAATTGTTGATCTTTTAGGTATTTTAGCCACAGAAATCGAAGAAGCGTTAAAAATTTCATTTCTTCTTCGAGTGTATAACTCCCAGCGCTTGTGATAAGGTAATTTAGGGTAAATTATACGTGACACATCAACGTCACTAAAAATTCTACAAGATTCAGGCCTTCCAAGGATAGCTATAGGTTTCTTTTCGTTCTTTGTCGATTTTAAATTAGTGTCATGTCCAGGTTTATTATCATATTCATGTGAAGTTTTTGTTTTTGAATTATATTTTAAAATTGTTTCTTCCTTAGGGCCAAAATTTAGCCATTGTCCCTCTGTAGACCCGTGGGTTTCACGTTTTTTGAGGCTGTTTGTCTCCGAGCAATACATCTGACGCATTGTGGTTTATAAACATTTTCTTCGCCACAGCCGTAACAGAAAATAGTTTTATCTTCAAGGCAATCTTCCCAGTGATGGCCAACGTTTTTGCAATTCCAACATTTGGATTGCAAATCTCCTTTATGAAAAGCATCTACTAATTGTTCTTTACCAGAATCTATAAATTCTTCATTTACAACATCGACTTGAGCGACATTCTTACGAGGTAACAAATTGGAATTCGGATTACGCATACCTATGGTTTTACGTACATACTCCTCGTTGTGGAAATTTTCGCGCATCTGCACAAGTTTCCGAAGATGTTGTAGCGAGTGTATGGGAACGTACAACAAGTCTTGCCGTACATCGGGACGAAGATTTCTTGCCAATATTTCCACTAATTCTGCATCAGCAAGTGGTGTGGGTAATCTGTCTGTAATCGCTAAGACTGAATCAAAATATTGATCAAAAGTTTCATTTGTTTTCTGTTTTCTGTTACGCAGCTCTTCTCTAATATCGAAAGAAGATTTAAACTCTTTATATTGGCAACGAATCGCGGCACAAAAATTGTCCCAGTTTATAGAGGGAACCTGCTTGTGATACCTCCAAAACCAACGGAGAGCATTTCCGGTCAAGAGCAATTGCATATTCCTGCATATAACAGAAAAATCACCATTGAACGTGTCCTTTGTCAGCGATGTGACACGATATAGAAACTCCTCAACATTTAAACCTGCAGACGAACCATCAAATTTCAGGTTCCAATGCTGAATAATAGACGTTATTTTGTCGATTGGCATATTGCTTGTGTTGGAATAGTGATAGCTATTCGGTAATATATTAGGCATATGGACATTGTTACTACCTACATTTGGTCGAGGAATGTGAAAATTAGCATTATTACCCGTGCATGTCATAGGAAATCCTTGGTTTGCATTACTAACCCCAGAGGATGGCATTATATTGAATGTTTGAAAAAATCTTGTCAAATTTTCTTGCACAATTCTATTCATTTCATTGTAATCAATAATGCTACCTGTAGCATGATTAGTCGCGCTTGGATTTGGTGAAATAGCAATATTGTCTTGATTAGAAACATTAGTATTTCGAATAGGAGTTTGTGGGGGATTTTCCTGAATACCTGTGCTAATATCTAATAGAGGATTCTGTGAATCCTGACAAACATTTCTTACCGCACTCCTAGTGTTGTGATGTTTAGACATTGCGCCCCTTCCTTTAGTTTTTGGAGGAGGTTTACTCACTGGAACTGATTTCGGAAGAATGATCAACTTTCTCAGTTCGCACAACTGACAAGCTCGTTTGCAAATAGGACATTCTGAAGAAGAAGATAAATAAGTTTCAATACAATTTCTATGAAATGCATGAGAACACTCATTGATGATCAGACAGTCTTGTCCTTCAATCATAGTGTCGTTGCAAATATGACAAACGGAAGGTTCAATAGAGATCGGTTGTAATGATGCCGGTGGCGGCAATGAATGAGATGGAGTTCTGTCCATTATAAAATCTAAGACAACCAAATTAGTTCAAAATTCAAAAAATGTTCAATAACGAATTTTCGGAAGTATTGTATTAATATAATACGAAACAAAATTCTCAAAAGAAAATGAATCAGTGATATGGTAATTAATATAACAAATCCAAATATGATTATCAGGAATGTATGATCATATGTATAAAAAATTTCTCAAATGCGTTTCGATTTTATTACAAATATAATGATGTTTTCTTACCAGGTAATGAGAACCAAGAATGGAGTGGTATAAGGCTGTTTACGATGAATGAGTGAATGAAAAATATTGGTTTATGAAGTTCTATATATCCTTTAATAATTCCTTTAAATAGGACACACCAGCTAAGAGGTAAGTATCTCAAATCATCCCTTCTATTAAGAGATGGTCATTAAAAAGCTGTTATATGCTAAATAATGAAATCCTGTTCTCCCAATAGGTGCTGATTTCTAAGCCACACATCTATCAAAATCAAAAAGATACACAAAACTGAAAGAAAGCCATATCTAACCAGATTATGATCACCACAATGATGAAAATGAAGACAAATATTCAACGGTTAGCTAAATTCGAAGTAAACTCCAAATTACTAAAGATCCAGAAAAATTTTGTCAACTATTCAAACAAATGAATGTCAAAATCAAGAAAATACAACTATAATAAAAATGAAATTTAAAAATTTCGGAAAAAAAAGGAAAATAAAATTGATTAAATAAATGATAAGAAAAGAGCCGAAAAACCCCAAGGTTATTGTCCTCCGGCCCCACGTTGGGCGCCAAATTTTGTATATGTAATGTACACGAAGAGATACAATTTTCTATACATTCTAAGGTATCATAGAACTTGAGTAGAGGTAGGACTGCGGGAGCCTTTGCGATGCTAGCAACAGTCGGGTGGGGGGTTCGTGTCCTTCTCCAGCCAAGCCATTTTTCCATTACAAAAAAATTATTATTATAGACTCCCTATTTTTTTAATTATAATTTGCTTAAGATGTGCAATATTCAAAAATCCTTGGTGTAAACTATTAGATACTCATTCATCTTCAGCTTTCATAGAAAATACTCTCTCAGATGTCCTTGAGAGATATTGCCTCAAAACCCTCGCCTTCCATTATCCTTATGGCATAATTGGTCTTTTATAAGGATCCCATCACTAGACCTCACTCTTTACCTTAGGCTCTCATTCCTTTAACATAAGAAAACATCCGGAAATTTCTTAGCAATTCATATTTAACAATTTATTCAATTAACGAAAAAAAAACGGCAAAATAATATAATACAATATGAACATTAATATATTAAGCAAATGTGAAAAATTTGTTCTATAGAACCTTAAAAAAATTTCGTTCATTCAAACAAAAGTTTTACATACTTTTCATAGTAATCTTGTATCTTGCGTTTAAGACAAATGTATCTTTTTTTTCTTTTTTTTTTTTTTTTTTTATACCTGCTCTTAATGGGTTATTATATTTTAGAAATGGATACGTAAGAAATGGCAAAAATTAAATTCATCTAAACAAAACCAAATCATCAAAACACTCCAAGAGAATAACCCCAGAGAAATAAATACAGAGCATTGGGATTATCACAACAACAGTTACATTATGTGGGCTCCAATTAAAAGAAGAGAATATTCAGAGAGCGCTATTGAAATGATAATGTGGATAGAAGAGTTCCAATCTACACTTTGTAACAAAGAGTAATCAACGTAATAAGGCAAAACGTGATAACTTTCTGATATGTTCTCCTTTATTAATCTGCGTCCACAGAGAATATCAATGCAAGAGTGCTAGTTTACTTCTAACTACATATGTTCACTTTGGTTTGATCGAACTTACCACCATACTCCACCCATGTTGAAGGCCTTCCGCACGATCTGGATACTGGTCGCTGCTAAAGAAGAGTAGTTGGAAATAATCAAATTCTTGCAACCATTTCATTTGTGTTCATGATTTTAGTATCATGCAACAAATGCAATGTATCTGTGATATATTTAGTTGTGATTTAGTTTAGCATGTTATGTTTTGATGCAGAGATGTAGTTAAGCAAGTTTAGATAAAGTTATATATAGTTGTAAGATTTTAATTCAAAATTTTATAGGAAATAATTTACTTGTTTTTTTTTTAGAAATAGTTTAGATTATTATTTAATAGATTTTACAAATAAACAATTTTGTTAGACAAGAAACATTTTAGGTAGATTTTTAAATTATTGAACTTGTTTTCTCTTTCTTTCTCTTTTTTTTTTTATAGACATAACATGATAAATGTAATCTTGTTTGGGCTCAGCAGAAACAAATACTGCGAACTTCAATTATATTTGGAATTGGGAAACTTTAGTTCATTCCATTTTTTGACCATATTATCACTTCTCATCCAATGTAATCGTTGGTAAAGTGTTGTTTGTCGTCAGAATCACTTTCCGGCGCTGACAGTTTCGACAATTCTGCTATCCTAGTCGGGAGATCAATGTATCAGCCTGAATGTCGGGAACTTATTGATGATTTGCAACTTCAGTTTAGCAATCAGTTGAGAAAATCATGAAATTAGCCACCAGATGTAGCGTGGGCTGAATAAAGTACGTTTTTTAACAATTCCCGTCTCTGAGTCTCGATAGAAATATTTCTGTGTTCCGGGAGGCAACTTTGGAATTACTGTATGTAATTGTAGCCTTCTATATTCCTTCTCCAATGGACATTTCCGTCCAATCCTTCACGGGACCACCAGAATTCGGATGATGTGACATAAATTGCTTGAAGAATGTTAGGAACCTTAACACGCGGGTTCAAATGATTGCGGATGGTTCAGAAATTTAACACTTTAAATAAGTGCAATTTCAATCTGTTCACTTCAAAGGTTCTCGAGCAAAAGGGAACAATCTGAAGTTAGTTGTACAACATTTTAGGTTTTGTTGCAGCTAGGCTGAAACATCTGACTTCAAAATGTCAATCTTGCCATAATGCAGGCATTGCCAGTATGTGGCAAAGAGGACTAAACCAGGTTGTACAATAAATCGTGCGACAGAATTTTTTAAATTTCTTTCACCTGCACTATTCTCAATATTTGTGAACTTTAATGTAACTTTAAAGCAAACGGAATGTAATTCATTTAGTTTAAGATATTTTACATGATCTTAGTAAAATATGTAAAATATCCAAGACTTCAACCATGTATAAGAGATATACAGCTCTCATTGAGATCCACTAGAACAGTTACCAAATCCATATATCTCGGTGATCAGCTGGATCTAATATCATATGATCATATGAAAACAAAGTGGAATTAAAATCAAAAGAGGAAAGTGAACTAAAATTGTGATTGTCAACAAACAAAAAAAAAATGTGAAGTAAAGTGAAAAGATTAATTTGTGATGTCGTGAAAAAAAATCGTCCATTACAAATGCCTTAGATTTATTGTAACCATACCTTTTGTATTTGTTTTTTAATCTATTTTTTAAATATGCACGTTCTATTGCGCCAGCTTGTATTAAATCGGAAATCTTATCAATTAGTTTTTCAATTTATCTACATATCTCAGAATCTCTCTACAAATGTATTTTCTTTCCATTTAAAAGAACTGTTTCCAATGCTTTGATAAATCTTTCATATCACTCTCTCATGTATAGGGTGTCACTTAGCTTAAAAACAGAAATTTGCATAGACGCCATATGTTGTTATTTCACAAAAATTGTTCCTTTCAAATAAATCAAATTGTTTGTATACATAATAATTTTTCTAAATAGAGAGCAACATGTTACGCATCACATTTATAGTTATAGTTTCAAATTCCATTTACGTGTAGTCAGCGATCCACATCACGTAATAGATGGGGGTAAAAGGTTAAATTGACAAAAAATGGCTGTGTCGAATAGAGTAATTCGAATATATTAAACTTTAATACCTTTTTCGTCAGCTTTGTTGATTTGTGATGTAAAAGTTTTGAACAGAGAGAGTCAGCATGAAAGGCTCACATTATGAACACAAAACTTGAACTTTTATAACAAATTAAAATTTTTGTATAAAATTAAAGAGGACTGAGGGAGCGAATATTAATAAATACAAATGATGAAGGTCTGAGAGTAAAGTTTGACTTTTGACTAGTTTAATGAAATTTTGTTATTTTAAAATTCTGTTGGATATTTTTGTATATAAAATACATTTGTCATAAAAAAGGGGCAAACAGATGAATGTCTTTTTATAGTCTCTATATTTTGTCGCATTTTGCATATGTATTAACACCTTCATTTTCTTTCGCACAAAATCCTATTATCACAAGATAATAAGTTTCAATTTAGTTGTTTGAATCGAATCCATTTTGCTCCCGTCATAACCAAAGGTGATATATATTGGGTGCCTTATATAGGGTCATCAGAAGGGTTGTTAAGGAGGGATCATTTGCATCTTGAAATCATTTGCATATTTTGCAACAGTATTTGGAACTGTACTCATTTGGAGTTTATTATACGTTTACAGAGCAACACAATTGTGTGCTGACATATTACAATATGATTACTTGGACAAGAACTTTTACATGCTGAAAACTGCTGGCGAATGTTGCTATTTTAGGCAACAGCAATAACTTCTGTTTTCAGTTGATTTTTATTTGGCCTGACTTTTAAAAATAATTGAACTGTAACCCCCAGAATTGGTAATGCATACCGTTATTCATTACGGTCCGTAAGATTATTGCAGGAATGGCCGAATTAATTTTTGTTTTAAATCATCCAAATTTGTCCGTAGTAGATCACAAGAAACAATCAGATATAGTAAACTCCAGAGACCCTGGGAGACAACTAGAAGTAGGATTTCTTGAAATCAGACTGTTAAAGAATTTCCAATGCAATTTTGTCATAACAGACCCTTCTATGTGACGAGTTGCATTATATTGTAGAAACCACACAGAGTCGAGAGCGATTCGTCAGCCTCCCTGTATTAATGCATATGTGGGTAAACTGCTGATGATGTTGGCATATCGTTCAGCTCATGCCAAGCAATTTTTACGGCTGTTTTAGGCATGAAACATGAGACAGCGAAGATTTTTCCAAAATTGCTAAATTTTGAGCAAAAACAACGTCGCATGGACATCGTCAACGACGATCGAGATTCCTCAAGAAGGTCATAAATGCTGACGAATCATGGGTGTATGGCTATGATATTGAAACCAAAGTCCAATCATCCCAATGGAAGCGTCCAGAAGAGCCAAGACCGAAAAAAGCACGTCAAGTTCGGTCAAATGAGAAGGTTTTGCTCTCTGTTTTCTTCGATTGCGATGGCGTGGTGCATCACGAATTCTTGCCACAAGGTTTTACGGTCAGTGAGGAATACTACCTTAAAGTTATGCGCCGCTTGCGCGAAGAAATTTGTCAGAAACGCACAGAATCGTAGAAAAACCAATCATGGATTTTGCACCATGATAATGCACCAGCTCACACATCGATGCTTGTGCCTGAGGTTTTGACCAAAAACAAAACAGCAAGTATGCCTCAAGCATCGTGTTCACCGGACTTGGCCCCCGCTGACTTTTTCCTCTTCCCAAAACTGAAGACACCGATGAAAGGAAAGCGTTCTGCTATGATTGAAGAAATAAAAAAAAATCGAGACAGGAGCTGTTGGGGATACCAAAAAGCGCGTTTTAGAAGTGTTTCGAGGATTGGAAAAAACGCAGGCATAAGTGTATTATATCTGAGGGGGACTACTTTATTCGAAATTGATGAATAAATAGGTACTTAAAAAAAAAATCACAATAACGGTTATTTTTTGATCACACCTCGTATATTGCAAGCGAAAGGGAGTGGGTTTGTTCCGTGCCTTCATTTGTGATTCTGTACTTTTGTTTTTCAAACTAAAGCCAATCAATGAATAGTATTTTCATAAAAGAACTACTTGAAGCTGGTTATAGGCGCTGGTAAGGTGGTTTCCCCATAATATTTTTAAAAACCCCAACCATACTCATGACTTAACAAAATATGCAAGCTGAAACAAAATAAGGACGAAATTATCTATCACTTATTCAAGGTTGATTAATAAATATCTTGTCTCTTTTATCAACTTTGACAACATGCCCAATTTTATGAAGCCTTTTGCAATCCTAACTAATTTTCCTTCACATTTTTTTATCAAAATTGTCATCAGAATATTCAGTGAAGCGTGTCGGGTCATAATAAAAGTGATTACGCATCAAATAACTTCAATTAGCAAAATTGTGTAAAGCCATTTGAAAATGTCAAGTCCGTTGTTTCAATTTCAATTCAAACGGGACAGGACAATTTCAAGTTTACTTATCAACCCCTTTCCTGGTATATCAATTTCGATTGTTCCCGCCACTATGTCCGTTATTCTTTGCACATTTGATCCTTTTACACAAATAAATTCCAATTCTTTGCATACCTTATTGAAGGAATTTGGATATTCCCATTTCAGTAAACAAAATATTTTCTATTCTATTCTCTATTTGTTTTGGGTCGTTTGTTTTTGCTCCTACTCCTGCCTGCTGTGCGCATTTTTGTTTTGCGCAAGACACATCAACCAAAATCTATAAAAAATTTCGATATCGAATGAGGGAATTCAAAGGATGGGGATAAAAGAGGTTGTTTTGCTATTCCATTGTTGTTGCATCCTTATTTTGTTATTTGTTTATGGAATCTGCAGCATAAAATTGAGTTAAAAACCTGTAGTATCTAAGGGGGCCGATTTTGATTTTCGGGTGAGGACATAAAGTGGGTCTTCGAAGACAGGGCAATCTAGTATTTATTTCCATACATTGTACACGTTTTGCATGCCAAAACATATTTTGTTTACGCCAAGGCAACGGGGGTCATGTTCAGGCTGGAAACGATGGAGAGATTCTTACATTCCGTAAAAAAAATTCATAAAGGCAGAACATATGGCAAAGATGCTCTCGTGTTTTTTCATATTCATGCAATACATTGTATTTTTTTAATGAAAAACAGCCAGTTTGTCGGTGATCAATGTCAGAATTATAAATGGCAAAAATGTTAACTAATGTCGAATTTCTTTCACATTCCGCTTGTTTTTAAAGCAGGTCTACACTTGCAATTTAATTAGGTGCAAGTTGCTAGCAATCCATAATAATGTTTTTGATTTCGATTGTAGAGTTTTGAAATTTTATATTTATTTTCGAGCCAATACTAATAAAGACTGCCGCTTGAATTGAGACTACAAAGAAACTAGAACAGAAATTTCAGTTACGTGAACTCATTTATGTACCATAACTTTGACTTAATTGTATTAAATTCAGTCAAATTTGGCGCATGTGAAGTATTCCCTAAAGAAGGTCCTCCAAATTGAAATGGAGGAAATTGTGATATCTCTTCTGGCACCTCTCACACAAAATGCTCGATTTTTTTGGGAACTTAATATCTCTTCTAGAATTTCAAATTAGAAGGCTGCAGCAGCTTAGATTTGTGGTCATTGTATTGATTTATAATTCATTATGTAAGGAGTGACAGGAGGAGCGTGGTAAATCACAAAGCTGTTTTCAACAAACGCGGATAGTTTTCGATCGCAGGGCTATGCTTAACAAGAGCCAAGTGCCAGCTGAACTGTACTGATTTTAGTACAATTGTATTGCATAATTACTTCAATAGAAGTATATTATGAATATATGAATTAGGCAATTTGTATGTGTCAATAGAAAAGGCAATTTTTTTACGATTAACCAAGAACTACTATCCAATACAATCAATAAAAATTTATGAATTAGTGTTTACAGGCTAAAATTAAATTTTGATAAATTACAATATTTGTTTTCGAAACTAAGTATATCAAGTGAATTTAACTGATTTTATGAGCAACACTTTGAAAAATATAAAGCTATGAATATATGAGTTAAATTGATGATTTGAATGGGAGGTAAAAGATTATGATTGATTATTTGGTTGATTTTTTTCAAATTGTACCAAGTATTACAAACAATTATTATGTGCAAGAACGAAATGAAATGAACGAAATGAAATATTAATTTCAGAAAATACTTTACTTTGTATGAGATATGTCAAAAGACTAACATAACCCATTTACTATCCCCGGCCGGGGTATGAAAAAATACTAGCCTATGCCAAGTTTTATGAAGTTTCGTAAAAATATATGTAGAGCAGTTATAGTGTCTACAAGCCAGCTGGTTAAACCGACGGATATCTCCTAATCGAATTAAAAACTCATGGCTTATACGTATTTGGTCAAAAGATACTTGGTGCCTTAGACGCTTTTTTTATGGTATTCCATTTTTGTCGTATCAAATAATTTACACCTTCATGACTTTTACATTTTAATATTTTTTTTTTCCATTCATTTTCTTTATCGGATCTTTATTTCGAAATTTACAATAACTATTCAAATCGTAATCCTATCTTAAACTAAAGTATCCTGCCATTGCCGGATCTTGTTTTTGGCGAGCCGAACTTTTTATCACCGGACCAAGTCTAGCGTGTCCTTTCTTCTTAGCCGTATATGACCGGGAAAATGTTGAAGGTTTTGAGTGGGAGGACAACTTCGATATATATGACCTGCTTAATTTTCTTATTTCCTCTTAAATTAAGGAATGTTTAAGTCCTTGTGTATGTTGTCATTCCTAATATACCATGGGGCACCACAAATTTGGCGCAGTATTCTTGATTGTCTTCTCTGCAGCTTATTTATGTTAGAAGCCGATGCCGTTCCCCACAATTGGATGCCGTATGTCCATATTGGCTTGAGTATGGTTTTGTAGATGGTGATTTTATTTTCCAAACTGAGATTAGACTGGGAGCCAATAAGCCAGTGGAGTTAAGCCATTTTTAATTTCAATTGTATGATTTTTGAGTCAATGTGATTTTTCTTTGAGTTGAAACAGAGTCTTTCGATTTTACTACAAAAGATCGATCCTTCATATAGCTCTCCAGGAGCTTGTGGGTATTTGCCGGTAGAAAAGAGACTATTTTGTGAATAAGGCCTTCATGCCACACTTTATCAAAGACTTGGGAGATGTCTATAAAGCGAACAATATTTTTGATCTTCGAATGTTTTTCTGATCTGGATTACTCTACGGTGTACTTGTTCTATCGTTCCATGACCCTTGCGAAACCCAAACTGGTGCGTGGGTATTACATGGTTTGCTTCAATATGGGGGTACAACATTTGGAGAAAGATCTTTTCAAACAGTTTAGATAAAATAGAGAGTAAACTTATGGGTCGATAGGATGTAATTTGTGACAGTTCCTTTCCAGGTTTTGGCATCATTATTATTTCAGACAGCTTCCATGAGCGAGGAAAGTATCCAATTCGAAGTATAGCATTAAATATAAATAAAACTAATTTTAGGATATTGTGGGGGAGTTCTGAAATCATTTTCGCTGTTATTTTATCGTGTCCAGGAGATTTATGTAGAGGGAATGTAGAGGGACCACCGATTTTTACTAAATCGGCTAGAGTGTATCTGTAGTAGGCTGAAGAAAGTGACAGTGTAGATTTCCATTCAAAGCGTCAAATGCCTGAAGCGTGCTCAATTATACTGAATATAGCGGAACTGAATGAAAGATACGAAACAAGAAATATATAAATTAATCAATGTAATTTGCATTCTTAATACCAGACAGGGCGTAGTTACTCAGTCGATTTTCTCGAAATTTATCCAGCATTATAACGCTGTAAAATTGACAAATATTTAATTAACTTTAGGCCACACATTTGGAATTATAAAATTAAATTGTGATAAATTGATCAATTTGTGTGGGAAATGTCCGAATGGTCATCGTAATGTCGCCCATTTTCGTTCATACAACTTAATTTACCAAAATGAAAGACATGAAATTCAGTATACTTAGGTTAAATCAGTCACTGGCATGGGAGATACAGGAAGGGGTGTGTGAATGTTTTCATTTTGAGATACTACTATACCAAAAGCTAACCGAGTATGCACCATATTTACCAGCACTGGCTACAATTTGGGAAATTATTAGACAGTGGCAAGTTTTGAGAAGCTTCTTAAGAATTTAAGGCAGTTATCGTGTTCTCCAGCCAGACAAATGGACGTCATTTAATCAACTTAAAAAGGCATGAAACGGAGGATTTTTAGTATTGTAAATGCTTCCTTTTGGGTGTTACATTTTTGTGGGCGTATCAAGAATTACATACCTTCATTTCTTCGGTGATGGTATACAAAGATCGAATAATTTTTGCAACAACTACAAGTGTATTGGTTTAAACAGAGTAATTTTTTAAGATTTATGTTTTTCCGGTTGGCAGCACTGGTTGGTAATGACGTCCAAACGTCATCTGTCAAAGCATAAAGTGTACAGTATACTCTGCCATTTCATCATGGAAAGACTAACAAACGAGCAACGATTGCAAATTGTTGAAATTTATTATCAAAATTCATGCTCTGTTACAAATGTGCATCGTTTGATACGATGTCAATGACGACATTTATGTTCGTCATAATGGACCTGCTAAATCAACAATTCGTGCTGTTATCTCAAAATTTCGCACCAAATTTACTTTGTTGGACATAAAACTATCGACTCGCATGCGTAGAATGCGTACCGAACGAAGAAAGTATTGCAGCCGTAGCGACCAGTGTTAATGACGATCGTAAAATGTCAATTCGTTCTCAGCGATTGGGCATGTGTTACTCAACCGTAAGGAAAATTTTACACATCTGTTTTGGGTTTGAAAGCCTATAAAATTTAACTCACGCAAGAATTGAAGCCGAATAATCTACCACAACGTGTAATTTTTGGTGAATGGGCCTTACAAAAGCTCAATGAAAATCCGCTGTTTTATCGAAAAATTGTGTTCAGCGATGAGGCTCATTTCTTGCTGAACGGATACGTAAACAAGCAAAACTGTCGCATCTTGAGTGATGAACAGCCACATACCATAAATGAATTACCGATATATCCCGAAAAAACGACAGCCTGGTGTGGTTTATGGGCTGGTGGCATCATCGGTGCATTTTTCTTCAAAGACGACTGTGGAAGAAACGTTACTGTCAACGGCGAACGATATCGAGCCATGATATGCGATTTTTTTGCCATAATTGGCTGAGTTGAACTTGGTTGACATGTGGTTTCATCAGGGTGGTGCAACATGCCACACTGCTCGTGAAACAATGGATATGTTGAGGGATGAATTTGGTGAGCAGCTTATCTCTCGATTTGGCCCCAAGATCTGGCAATTTAACGCCTCTTGATTATTTCTTGTGAGGTTATTCAAGTCATTAGTCTATGTGGACAAGCCCAACACTATTGAAGCCTAACAGGATAACATAACACGCGTTATTCGTTGAATACAGGTCGAAATGCTCGAAAAGTGACGAAAAATTGGCCCTTCCGAATGGACATTTTGAGACGGAGCCACGAGCAACATTTACATGAAATTATCTTTAAAAATTGAACGGCAAAGACCAATTTATCGATTACAACAAAAAATTTTAATATATGATACAAATTTGTATGTTTTATTCAATTAAAAAAAAAAAAAATAACTAACTAAAGTAAAAGAAGGTCGCAAAAGTTTCCACCGTTTGCTTGATCAAAAAAAAAAAAAAAAAAAAAAAAAAAAGATTAAACTTGGAACATTACTTTTTAAATAAAATCAAATTGAAGAAATACGCCGATTCCGCACTAGTCGAAACGCTCTAAAGCTCATAGATAAATTTGAGTGGGTGAGACCTGAAAACAAAATCAGATTCCAATTTCTCGCCCTAGTGACGATATTGAATATGTTAACTAATGAAAATTTATCTCGAAATATGGGTTCCTATTGTGATATAATTCCAAGATCTATAGGCCCATTTGTGTGGGAGTTCACATTTGCATCTTTTTCTAAATACTGACAAAAATAAAAATTTGCACCATTTTTCGTTCCTTTTATTCAATATCCCCATATATTGAATCACTTGAAGCATTGTGTGATGAGGAAATGCGTGAAACTTCACAACACCCTGTGTTTTGTCGGCTTGCCAATGGTCACTAAATGTAATCTTTTGGTGAAGAAATTCTATGCCCTCAAAGCAATAACTCTAACTTTGTGGCATAGTGTAATTTTCTTTGGAAAATCTGTTATTTGTTAAGTTATTCGTTTGGCTGGGCTTTCGATCATCCTCGTGCTCTTTTGATTTCGAAATATTCAAATAACTCTATACGACAAGATTGACGCTAGATATTATTATTCATTTGCCGACTACTTTAAAATGCCAATGATTTATTAAAATTACCTTAAAATTCCGAAACTATCCGAATCTTTCTCCATACCAACAAATTTTTATAAGTTTGTCTTGTAGATAACCGTAAATTTAACGTACCAGCCATTCTTAAGTTCGTTGGAGACTGAAAAATATAAATTTTTATATTTTGTTTTTGCAAAAGTATTAAATAGACACGTCTTGGCTAGTCAAAGTTTTATAGCTCATGGAGCCTGTAGTCACTGAAAGTAGTTGTAAATAAATGAGAGAATATTTTTGCCAAAAGCGTTCATAGGCAACGACGATGATGTTATGCGCACTGAATGCAGAGACGCTGCACTACAATACGGTAAACGGCTAAGTGAACTCATCCTTATTATGTCCTATCAAAAATTGCTACAATAAGTCTTAAGCACTGAGAAACAGGAAACTTTATGAAATAGTCATGAAAGTTTAATGAAGCCTTATGTTGCTTTTGTGGGTGTTTTTTTTGGTGCCGCTATCGTTCTTTAAAGTTAGATAGGAAAAAGTTTGGTTATTGAAGTCGGAGGTCCTACCTTTGGCATTATCCTCAAACGCTTTATTTCACACTCCGCCCTGCTGCTTTTTTTCTATCTTTACATGATGTATTTATTGTACGGAAAACTTTTGTTATTTTATACTTGACTAAAATTGACATGCGGGGAAAGTCAGCGGTTTCCCTGTATCTTCGCGTTGATTGAATGGATGTGAGATTGGCCGGAACGTCTTGCACCCTTGTATCGCGATTGCTAATGGTGACAAGCTGTATAGAGATGGTGGGAGGTATTAGTGATAGTTGTTATCCTGCTGCTGTTGCTAATGATGTTGTTATGTTGTTTATGCTAATCTTGACACGTTCTTGACAAAGCTGTCGTTGTCACTTTTGTGTGCGCGTCGCAGTAACCTCCTTTGCTTCGCTCTTTAGTTAATGTGCTCAGGCGTGATGTTTTTCGGTAATTGTGTCGATTTTTTGAAACTGTTGCCAGGAAAAAAGGTATTGTATGGACTTGTTTACTTCGGAGCAAATACTAAACGGTTGGTTTTAAGTTAAGTAAATTTAAGAATGATTTTGAGATTACAAGGTATGAGACGTTTTTCAATTACTTATCTACTTTGGACACTTTATACAACCGGCACTGGATTGGTTGGGAAGTGCGTTAGAAAAATTTTACTACGACTAAGATTATGAATAATTGTGAATATAAAGTAACCAATTACAAACCACAATGTACATTTTGAGAAAATACTGACCAGTTCGCCAAATGATTTAGAAAAATGGGGGAAAAGTCAATTATAAAATGCAGACCCTGTACCCAAGTGAATTTGGAGATTTCGATTTAGAAAAGGGCATAAATTATTACCACTGCTGTATATATTCAGAAATGTGGAGTGACATCGTCTCGTTTTATAAGCATAAAAAACTTCCCTAGGAGAAATCAAAGAAAAAATAATTTGATACGGCCATAAATGTAAAACCCACAAGATGCCAAGTATCTTTTGAGCAACTACGTTTCATGACTGTTTAGCTCGACTGAGCGATGTCAAACCCCAAATATTCTTAATGACCTCTCTGGGGCTATTACAACGCCCAGTTGTTTATACAGGGTGTCCGTCGGGAAGGTATACTACTTTGTTTGTTTATAATTGGAATGGATCTTATATTGATTACATGTTTTATTTATTGTCGGCAATTATGTATGGAATACAATATCAGATAAATGTCTGCCTCTGTTAGCCTCACAAATGCGAGAAGATTCAAATTCAAATTTTTTGAGCTCTCTAACAATAAAAACCCCATTTAAAAGCAGATTTTGTCTGGAAGTCGTGTTTGGAAAATTCAATATTCTGGTAAACTATAAAAAAATGGTGAAATTTCTAAAAAAACAAAAAACAATAAACACTTTATGTACAGGGTGGCACATAAATCATGCTACTGTCAACTGTCAATGGGGACCGTTACGTATCCGTGCCGAACACGTATCCGTTTCAACAGCATTTGGTTCCAGCAAAATGGAGTAACTGCACACATAGCCAGACCGATTATGGCGGACCTGCAACGAAAATTTCCAAGCAAATTAATATCCAGAACTTTACTTTCCAATGACCCCAAGCTCACCCGACCTGATATATAGAAGTGTACAAAATGAAACCAAGGAATTTGAGTGTAATGAAACAGGCAAATAATAATTGAGGCGATCCCGCAATGAATAATTTTCTGATCAGGTGTTGCATTTGCGTGAATGAACATTGTATAAAATGAAATTTAATTTTCTGTATAATAAAAACATAAATAAAATATAAGGATTAAAAAGAAAACTTATTTGAATTTCTTATTGTATTAAAGTTAGTGCACTACCCTGTATAATAAATTTAATGTTTGTACGTCTGTACATTTGTGAACTTGCATCGTTGGGTTGGCGGGGTCATGGAGTTTTAGTCGCTATGAATCACTTCGACGGGAAGCGTCGCGCATTTTGCTGCACGCATTTTACGAGAACTCTCGTTCATATATTGCTACTAGGCGACTATATTGTGCTGAATATGGACTACGGCCAATTACTGAAGCTCCGAGTGCTAATTTAATTAAAATATGGGTAAAGCGTTTTGAAGAGACCGGTTCAACATTTAAACCACAAGCAAATGGTCGCCCAAGAACATCTAGGACCGAAGACAATGTTGAGAGAGTTATGGAGTCAGTACGAGGAAATCCACAAATGTCGACTCGCAAGACATCGTCTGTCTTACAATTATCGCGACGAAGTTTGCAACGAATTTTAACATTGGATCTTAAACTGCATCCATATAAGCTGCAATTAACACAAGAATTGAAAAAGTCTGACTTCATAGCAAGGCTCGCATTTGCTAATGAAATGCCTAATCGATTTTCCAATTTTGACAATATCCTTTTTTCTGACGAGGCTCATTTCCTTATGAATGGGTTCGTAAACCGTCAAAATTGTCGTTACTGGAACAGTGAAAATCCCAAAATCAAACACCAGAAACCATTGCATAGTCCTAAAGTGACAGTATGGGCAGCAATCTCTGGCAGAGGAAAAATTGGTCCTTTTTTCTTCGAAAATGCGCGGGGCCAAAACGTCACGGTTAATACGGAACGCTATGTTGAGATGTTGGACGAATTTTTGGCTCCAGAAATTGAAGGTTCAAGAATAGTGAATTCCAGAACTTGGTTTCAACAAGATGGAGCTACCTGTCACACATCAAATGACTCCATGGCGGTGGTGAAGCAGATGTTCCCTGGCAGACTGATTTCGAAAAGAGGTGATATCCCATGGCCCCTACGTAGTCCAGACTTGACGCCTCTTGGCTTTTTTTTGTGGGGATGCCTCAAACACAAAGTCTACAGTAATAATCCAAGAAATGGCAGCCATTACACCAGTATTACTGAAGAAAGTTTTCAATAATTTTCGTTTGCGGTTAGAGGAGTGCCGTCGTAGAGAGGGTTACCATTTAGATGATGTTATTTTTAAAAAATAAACTCCATTTATTACTCTACAATGCCTTAGATTTATTTTAACCATACCTTTTGTATTTATTTTTTAATCTATTTTTTAAATATGCATGTTCTATTGCGCCACCCTGTGTAAATAGAGCAACTTTGTACGTTTGAATGGATTAATAAAGTTGACGTTGATGTGGAAATTCGTTCCACGATAACAAACATTTTCGTTTGTTATTCATTACTTGTTAGTAAATGTAAAATATAATTAATTTGGGTTATACATAAATACAAATTTTTAATGATTATAATATTTTTAATGATTACATTTTGTGAATAATAATATTAACACCTATAATCGAAGGAATGGACGTACTCGTATATATCATTTCATAGAAATTAATTTCTCTAATATATTTCAATTCACAAAATATCTTATTTGTATGCAGAGTTGCAAATTTATTAACTTAATTAAACTGTTACTCACCTCTACTGAACTCCCTTCCCATCCCCCGTCCAACCATAGATATAATTTTAATTCTAATCAGTGGGATTTAAACTCACAATGCGTACCATCCATAGATTGATTGATATTCTGTAATTAAGTGGTTTACTGCTTGTAAAGAGGGGAATCTGTTATTGATTTCTTTGATATGTGTATAATTGAAATTAGTTTATAATTAAATCATTCAAATATTTAGAAGTTTTACAAGTAAACACTTTGGTGAGTGAGTAATGTTAATTTTGTGGTTTTGCAAAATATTTGGTTTGATGATTAGTTGTTCTGTATTCTACACACACAGTGTATGTATGAATTTATATTTATATGTATTGTTTGAGCATTACGATTTGAGGTTTCGTTTTTATTTAAAATTTGTATACTTTGTGTTATTGTGTGTATGGAAAGAAGTTTGAGATTTAAAATTCATTGTGGTAAAGGTAAGTTTAAGCAAATGTATGATGAGTTTGATATTTATTATATTTTCCAAGGAAATATGCGATTAATTATTAGTTGTTGAAATTCAAGAAAAACATTCAAAATATGGTAATATATTGTAAGATATAATCTACTGCCATAGAAAGACAATTGCCACTGTCAACAGTGGTATTTGTATATTAGAATACGGTCTTATTAAGAGACACTTCGTTAGATCAATATAATATTTATTTGTGATGGTTTGGATAGTGGTTTTCATGGCGTTGCAGGCTTGTTTTTAGATTTTTCTAAAGCATTCGATCTTGTGGATCATGATACAGGGTTGCCCGTATTCGACGGACCCATGTTTTAAAAAAAAAAATCAAAGAAAAAAATA
>JAHXMU010022790.1:0-13704 GCA_019455685.1 Philornis downsi | reverse complement strand
AGTTGATAAATTTATTTTAAAGTAAATTGAAAATATTATTTTTTTTTTCCTGTTGATATTGTAGTACTTTTGATAATACAATTGTTTCACACAAATTCTCTAAAGATTTATTAACTGTCAATAGAAATAAATTGAAATGGGCTACAAAATAATTCACAATTCTTGTTCCGTGATTACTTTTTTCCAGAAATGTATACTCGTAATGCAATAAGAGCAACTCTAAGAGAAAAAAAATACTTGTTATTCATTACAATGAAATCCAATTTACTAGAAAACAGATATTTAAAATGCGGTTATACTGAAAATACTGCAATCTGCAACAGTAGATTTTTATATCAATATTTGCATGCGGAAAATGTTTGCTTTACGTTATTGGCTCGATGCCAAATATAATTCATTGTTCACATTGTTGTTACCCCATAGTAAAGCGGAGGAGGGGTACATCCGCACCAGTTTTACAAGAATAAACAGCAACAGCAATAACAACATAATCATCGGAAGCAACTCGAATAGGAGACGACAACACCGTGGGCAGTCGTCGTACGTCCAATGTTATGCGTTATTGTTAGCTCAGAGGATAGCTTTGGGGTTATTTTACGAGCGAACTTTATTAGTGTTAATCTGTTACACTTTTTTTTACTTATTTGGTTGTTATAAACATTATATAGAGTTTTGGGAAAAGTAATAAAGTTGAACAATCTGAAGATGAATCTGATAAACTTAATTTGCATACGCGTTTTTCGAGGAAATTTATATTTCATTTCGGGCGAATTTTGGGTGGAGGTGTCGTAGAAAATAATAAATTTTTATGTTTTATTACCTCCGAAATATCAGTATAAAAATGAATTGAAATTCTAGCATCGCTAGTGTTAACTTAAGAGATAAATGTAAACAAAAGCTTCAAAAAAAAAAAAAAACATAATAAGGCTTTAAACCAGTATGGAAATTTCAGTAAGGTGAAATGCTTCAGATATACTATCAACCGACGTGTGGAAACAACCAAAACTTTCGCCAAAAAACCTGAAATAAGCTAAAAAAATTAAGCAAAAAGAAAACTTAAAAAAAAAGAAATAATGTAATAAAATAATGTAGTTTGAACTGAGGTATATCTATTCATAAGTCAAAATTTATCAAATGACATCCACACTAAAAATTATTAAAATTCAATTCGATTAATGAGCTAATGGGAATTACAAAAAAATCACTTTCTTTTCAGGAGATCATTGAACAATAAATTAATTATTTGACTACAAAATTAGAAATGTACTTGAACCAAAAAATACCGACATTATTTTCGTTCCAAACCACTACATGAAAAATACGAGGTGTGATCAATTTATTTTATTTTTAATTTTTTCAAAAAGTATTTACTTATTCATCAATAACTATCTTGTCCCCTTCAAAGTAATCTCCCCTTAGATATAATACACTTGTGCCAGCGTTTTTTTCCAATCCTCGAAACACTTCTGAAACGCGTTTTTGATATCGCCAACAGCTCCCGTTTATCTCCTCAATTGTAGCAAAACGCTTTCCTTTCATCAGTGTCTTCAGTTTTAGAAAGAGGAAAAAGTCAGCGGGGGCCAAGTCCGGTGAATGCGGTGATTGAAGCATGATTGCGGTTTTGTTTTTCGCCAAAAACTCACGCACATGCATCGATGTGTGAGCTGGTGCGTTATCATGGTGCAAAATCCATGATTGGTTTTTCCACAATTCTGTGCGTTTCTGACGATTTGCTTCGCGCAAACGGCGCATAACTTCAAGGTAGTATTCTTTATTGACCGTACGATCTTGTGGCAAGAATTCATGATGCACCACGCCATTGCAATCGAAGAAAACAGTGAGTAAAACCTTCACATTTGACCGAACTTGATGTGCCTTTTTCGGTCTTGGACGGTTTTCTGGACGACGCTTCCATTGGGATGATTGGGCTTTGGTTTCAATGTCAAAGCCATACACCCTTGATTCGTCACCAGTTATGACCATTTTGAGGAAATCTAGATCGTCGTTGACGACGTTCGAGACAGCTCCTGAGCGATGTCCATGCGACGTTGTTTTTGCTCAAAATTTAGCAATTTTGGAACAATCTTCGCTGCCGCACGTTTCATGCTTAAAACATCCATAAAAATTGCTTGATATGAGCCGTACTGTATGAACCAACATCATTAGCAAACTCTCTAATAGTGATTCGACGATTATCCAAAATCATGTTCTTCACTGCTTCAGTGTTTTCATTGGTTGTTGACGTGCCCGGGCGACCAGGACGAGCATCGTCATTGGCATCTTCTCGGCCTTCCTTAAACCGGTTATACTACAAATGAACACAGTCAACATTTCAAATGTCCTCGCACATTTAATTTCACTTTTTACACAAAACTTAATACAGATTCCTTGGTCGATCATTTTTTCGAACAGTAAAAAATTGAAGAGTACACCAAAACACGACTAACCTTTTTATCTGTCAAAAACAAATTGACAATCCTAAATGGCTGTTATTGTCAACATATATAACAGGTATGTGTACCAACATAATAGAAAGAAATTGCGAAAATCGAACATATGTAACTCACGAAATTTGAAAATAACGGTTATTTTTTATCACACCTCGCACAGTACATTACCTTTTGGTATCAAAATTGGATTAGTAAACTATTGACTTCTTAAGCTGGGATCCCACTATCGGCGCAATGTACCGATTTTTGTAAAATTCAATAGGCCGATAGTGGGAACGCACAACATTTGTCAAAATAGGACAATCTGTGCCGAAATCGTGCTGACTAAAAATAATGAAATACAACCCTGTTGCACCGATAATGTGAACACTCTGTACATAAAGTGGAACAATAAAATTGTTAAAAATGCGACAATTTTTATCGGCCACTTGCACACCGATCAAAGTTAACAATTAGCGCCGATTTTTAAGAACAACACTGTTTGTAAACACAAGAAAAGCGGAAGAAGCACAAAAAAGAAAATTTAAACTGAATACGCGTAGTCACAAAAAAAATCATTAAAAATGTATTCAGACTACGAAATTTTAGAAGGCGAAACAAGCTTTGAAGAATTGTTGATGTAGACAACCCGGAAAACAAAAGGAAAAGGCCACGAGTACTATTGTACTATTTTTTTGCTTACCTTTTTTATTACACCGCTTTAATGCTATAAAATAAGAAATTGATTTTCAATTTTGTAAATCAATCAGCGAAGACATGTAAACAAAAAACGTATGATTCAATTTCTCAAAAAGTGCGCTGATAGTGTGACCACGTTTTGCAGATTATGCACAAATTTTTCTTCCGGCCGACATGTACCGAAAACAAATAGCACAATATGCGATGATAATGTGACTGCTCAAAAAGTAATTGCCCAAATCCTTGTCAAACGCACCGATGTAGCACAATAAAAATCGGTACATATTGTGCTATGTGCGCCGATAGTGGGATCTAAGCTTTAGTGGGCAAAAAAAAAAAAATATATATATACATATTTTTAAACTTTTACAGATATAATATGATAAAAAGGCGTTCCCAAAGCTAGCCGACCTAACAAAGAAGACACAAAAAGATTGGGTAACATTTTATTATTATGTTAATAAATAACATATTCTACTTTTAGCTCGGCACACTTTTTACAACGGTATGCAATAGATTTATAGTAATTAACTGTCAAATTCCTTAAAATTGTCGTCAACCGCAGACTCCACCTCTTCATTGTTGGCAAATTTTTTACCACCGAGCCATTTTTTAATGATTCTCCCATTTCAGTCCACTGATTTGACTGTTTCTGTTCCTTTGTCTTAGCTGTGAAGTGGTGGGTTCATGTCCCATCTATGATTATAAATCGGTGCAAAATTCGGCTTTATTGCGGAGAAACATCGACAAACACTTTACTGACATCTTCTTCAACATCTTCACGACGCTGTTTTTGCTCTATTGAAAGCAAGCGCGGCTCCCAACTTGCGCACTGCTTTCTCATCTTCAAATTTTCGGTCAATATACGTTGTATAGCTTTTTTTGAAATGCATATCATTTCAGCTAGCTCACGCACTTTCAGCCAATGATCATCCAATACCATTTTGTGGATTTTCTTAACAGCGTCTGGTGTGGACACCTCAATTGATCGACCACTACGGTGTTCATCTTGGCAGCTAATACGGCCTCGTTTAGACTCTGCTACCCAATATTTTACAGTTGCAAACGAAGGAGCAGAATCCCACAGGGTAGAATCTAGCTGGACTTTAATATTGGCTGGACTGAGACCTTTCAAAGGGAAATATTGAATTTTATAACTGTTGTAATTGCACGCTGTTTATTGTACGCTAAGTTTGAATAAAACAATAGACATTTCTTATGATACGATGAATACTGGTGTTTATTTAATTATTATTATCCGACGAATTTGACTACCGTTTGTTCTCAGGAGGGTGATTATTATCGAACTGAATAATCACAGACGATGTTGTCATGATCTGACAAATATCATACGGAATAATGAAGTTGCCAGATCACACTAGTAACAAAGATTTATGCGGGATTCTAAATCAGTAATTACAGGATATAACAATAACGATGACCGATTTTTCCCATGTTTGCAAATTCACTGAGATTGTTTACTTTGATGGCTCAAACAAAAATACTAAACGACGTGACGCCTTGAAACTTAAAACATTTGTTCTATAAAGTTGCCACTGTTCACCAAAATTCACCACCAAATTTCACCAAACTATTGGCACCATCTAAAGAGTGTCCCAACAAGAACGCAAGATTTAAATTTGTTATTGTTTGCTAGTAGAAGGTACGAGGTTAGTAAAAATGGAGCGCTACACGAATGAACAACGCATTCTCATTGTGAAATTGTTTCACCAAAATGGTGAAAGTTTTGTGGCTACAGTTCGCAAATTGCGATCAATTTGGGGTCACAATAATGCTCCAAAAGAGTCAACTGTAAAGAGATTAATGGATAAATTTGCCAAAACTGGATCTGGATTTTGACCAGGTCGATCGACCGAAAATGTCGCAACTGTACGTGATGATGTCGCCCAAACTCCATCCACCTCAATTCGACACCGAGCTCAGCAAATTGGTGTCTCCAAATCCACTATGCAACGAATTTTGACGAAAGATTTGCATTTTCATGCAAACAAAGTTCAACTGACTCAGAAACTGAAGCCAGCTGACCATGGACGGCGAAGGGAGTTCATTAATTGGGTGTTGGAGAGACAACATGAAAATGCTGATTTTGCCGATAAAATCATCTTCAGTGACGAGGCCCATTTCCATCTTGATGGCTTCGTCAATAGGCAGAATTGTCGCATTTTGGGGTGAAGAAAATCCTTGAGTGATTCACGAGAAGCAAATGCATCCTCAATGTGCCACTGTGTGGTGTGGACTGGAGGAATCATTGGAATCGTTTTTTATGAAAATGAGGCATGTCAAGCGCAAACAGTCAATGGTGTTCAGTATCGTGAAATGATAACCAGTTTTTTCGTGCCTAGAATTGAAGAAATGAATGTGGAGGGCATATGATTTCAACAAGACGGCGCCACAGGTCATACAGCCAGAGAAACAATTCAATTGCTGAATCAGTCATTTAAATCTTAAGTTCTTGTTAGGACAGCCTTTATATGTCAGGTCGGCTAGTCTTGGGACTGCCCGTGTATCTGTTAGAATGAGAATGTTAGAACTTTTGACTGGTGATATAAACTCATATTTTGTTGGACTCTCATACCATCTATACGTCACGTCGGCCGCATATTTGAAATAATGTTAGAACGTTTGACTGGTGATATACATATAAACTCGTATTTTGTTTGGACTCTGTAGTAGGTTTCTAATGCCAACGATAGCGTCTTTCACGTATCCAGTCTAATAACAATTTCCAATAGTTCCAAATGGACTTTCTTCACGCTATTTTTAAGGTTCGATGATTTACTTTTGCCCATAAAATGTAATATTGTTTCCGTATACTATGCAAATATCTAAATAAATGTTTGATATAACCAACTTTCGATTACATGCATTACAATTTGATGTCTCCATTTAATTTGCCCTTTCAAACCTACAGCATTTTACGATTGCTATATTCTTTTCAATGCTATGAATCTATAATGTTTCCAATATCATTTTCCATTTCAAGTTTTTGTTCTTGTTCTATACCTCTTCTAATATTCGAAAACAAAAGAACAAAAAGGCAAGAAAACAGAAAATAAATAAAAGGACAAATCATATTTTGTTTTTGTGTCATTTTATATGTATCTGCAATAAATAAAACAAAGAACAAATTGAACCAGAAATTTGTGTTTATTCCTTTGTTTCCGTTTCTAGTTATGCAACAAACAAATATGGATCCCAGCCAACACGATGGGTTTCACCTTCGAATTTAGCACAGAGAAAATCTGTTTAAATTTGTTTATGACACACAATTTGTATATGGATTTCATTTTATAGAATTTCAACAACATATTCTGTGTTCATGTCCTTATAATGTTTAAGAATCGGTTGAGTAATGGAGTAAGGAAGTTTAACTGTAAGGACATTGCCATTGCTGCATACTGTACACTGATTTATCGACGACAAGAGAAAAATAAATATTGTTGCAAAAAGTTTTACGTTTTGTAATTCAATCGTAATATGTTGGATATTCAGCGACTGGGTGATAATAGAAATTGATTGTAGTGAAATTACAAAGCAACTACTAGCTCTGCTTTCAATCAAGACTATGTAGAATTGTGAAATTTTTGGAAATTATTTCGCCAAAAATTTGTAGATAAGCATCGACACAAGGAATATGACATTTATGGGATGTATTCGTTACAAAGCGACCAGTGTTGACAGCACAATAATAAGGATAAAAAGCCAAAAGTTTTGCGAAGAAAAAACTAAAAACTAACTAAGCTAAAAAATCCAGAAAAAACAATTTTTTTTTAAGAAAATTGTTGAAGTTTGAAATTTGAAGTGACCGACAGTGGCGCGATGGTTAGTACACGCGACCATCGTTAGCACGATCCCGGGTTCAATCTCGCATACTGCCACCTGTTATTATTTGAACGCTTCGAGTAGTCGAATAATCGGCAAGCCAAATTTCAGCAGCTTTAAATTGTTATCTCCTTAAAAAGAGCTTCCTAAAAAGAAAAAAATATGTTCATATAGCATTCGTAAAATCTATGAAAATGCTAATCATTTTCAATGATTTGCTCCATTTTCCTTCAGCAAGCTATTTTTTAAGTAACAACTTCAAAAATTGCGAAAAAAGCAAATTTTGGAGATATGATATTAATGATCTGTTCCTCAATGGTGTTTATATTTACAGGGTGTCCGTCGGGAAGGTATACTACTTTGTATTGCCGCCATTTTGATAAACATTAGTTTTGAC
This sequence comes from Philornis downsi, assembly GCA_019455685.1. Taxonomy (NCBI): domain Eukaryota; kingdom Metazoa; phylum Arthropoda; class Insecta; order Diptera; family Muscidae; genus Philornis; species Philornis downsi. The sequence continues at coordinate 6,336 of JAHXMU010022790.1, read as the reverse complement.
AGTTCATATTTGGCTTTTGTAAGACCCATTCACCAAAAATTAGACGTTGTGGTAGATCATTCGGCTTCAATTCTTGCTTGAGTTAAATTTTATAGGCTTTCAAACCCAAATCGACGTATAAAATTTTCCGGTGGCAAATTGAATTTCACGATCGTCATAGCACTGGTCGCTACGGCTGCAATATTTTCTTCGGTACGCACTCTACGCATGCGAGTCGATGGTTTTATGTCCAACAAAGTAAATTTGGTGCGAAATGTGAAGATAACAGCACGAATTGTTGATTCAGCAGGTCGGTTATGACGACCATAAAATGGTCGTATCAAACGATGCAGATTTGTCACAGAGCACGAATTTTGATAACAAATTTCAACGATTTGCAATCGTTGGTCGTTTGTTAATCTTTCCATGATGAAATGGCAGAGTACACTGTACACTTTTCACTTTGACAGATAACGTTTGGACGCCATCACCAACCAGTGCTGCCAACCTGAAAAACTTAAATCTTAAATAATCATCCTATATATCACGGACTTATCGATCAACCCTCATATATAAAAGTAAATAAATTATAAATCATAAAATTCGTTGAAAATGTAAAGACAATCAAATCTATTTGTTTGGCCAACTGAAAATTTAATTAAACAAGAATACCTCATTGAGGTTTTACGCAATCTTCCGCTAGACTAGTTTCTGATTTGAACTAATAAAATATGAAGATGAATTTCATTCAATATTACCTACTTTCATTCCTTGAGGCTGGATGGAGAGAAAATTTCATTCATTCTCTTTTGTTGTAAAGAAAATCCAAGTTTATTTTATATAACTAATTGGTTTTGAAGATGATAGACCGTAAGTGACCTTCATGCTCATTCTCGCATATGCAACACTTGATCAGAAAACTATTCATCGTGGCCTGAAGGATTGAAGTGGGGGTCGCCCCAATTATTGTTTTAATGGACGGCTTAAATTCAGCGAAATTTCTTGGTTTCGACCTTAAAAAAGGTCTGATACAGTCAGGTCAGGTGACCTTTGGCACCAGCAGGAAATGGAGTTCCTGGATATTAATTTGTTAGGAAATTTACGTTGGAGCTACACTATAACCGGTTTGGCTATGTGTGGAGCAGCTCCATCTTGCTGGAATCAAATGCTGTGGAAATGGATATGTATTTGCGGCAATTCTAGTTAAAAAAGGTCCTTCAACATCTTTAAATAATGGCTCAGTTACTGCAACAGTTAATGTAACAGTTACTGTTACATTGTAGCACGACTCGCGGGTCCCCTGTATTTCATCATTTTTTTTTTTTTTTTTTATCTTTTTAAATATTTTTTCAATTTTCATGAGCAACTAATGAACCGCATCGCATGGTTAAGGGCCAACACTCACTTCTCATAAGTATAGGGTGGCGCATAAGGAACGTTAAGATTTGATCAGTGAATAAATTTTTTGTTTAAGTTTTTTTTCCCTCTTTACAGTATTAATTAAATAATACTTGGAAAATTGATGATGGAAAGGCTCAGCACAGCACTAAGAACCAAAGCTGTTCAATTTTACTTTGAAACTCAGCTTTCGATTATTCAGATCATAACGAAATTTCTTTCATATTCGAAATGCTCCTAGAGCTCCAACAATTTACCGATTGGTTCAGCGTTTTGGGCAACAGGGGGTTGTCTGTGTTCTTCCGCGTGCTGGAAGACCTCGTACAGTTCGGAATGAAGTGACCATTGCTCGAGTGCAAGCAAGTATTGAGGAAAACCTCGAAACTTTCACCAGGCGACGTTTTCAGAGAGTTAGAGATGTCTAGGCGGTCTTTGCGAGGAATTTTACATATGTTATATCTTTTTCCATATAAGGTGCAATTGTTTCACGAGTTAAAACCAAATGATGTACAAGAACGCATTCAATATAGTCGCCGTTAACGTTACTTATGCGCCATCCTGTATATGAACAGACAGTATCTCTCATTTCATAGTGCTGTGGCTCATCAGAAACCAGACGTTGCTCATTACACACGGCTGTGGCACATGAGTAGAGGCTGTTACTCGCAGCTCATGGCTGTTACCTACGCTCCCGTTATCTCGGCCTACCACGAACAGCTGTCCGTGGCCGAGATCACCAATGCCTGCTTCGAGCTTCGAGAGATGGTAAAATGCGACCCCCCCACGGCAAATACATGGCCTGTTGCATGTTGTACCGTGGTGATATTGTGCCCAAGGATGTCAATGCCGCCATTGCCACCATCAAGACCAAGCGCACCATTCAATTCGTTGACTGGTGTCCCACTGGTTTCAAAGTCGGTATTAACTACCAACCACCCACTGTTGTGCCTGGTGGTGATTTGGCTAAGGTACAACGTGCCGTCTGCATGTTGTGCAACACCACCGCCATCGGTGAGGCCTGGGCCCGTCTCGATCACAAGTTCGATTTGATGTACGCCAAGCGCGCCTTCGTCCATTGGTACGTTGGTGAGGCTGCTCTCGAGGATTACGAGGACTCTGGACGGCATGGACTCTGGTGACGGCAAAGGTGAAGGTGCCGAAGAATACTAAGAAGGCTCCGATTGAAGATTCAAAACCCCATAAGCCGAAACTGGAATATGAAAACACTCCAGATCATTTGTAATTTTGTTTTGCCAGAGAGTAACAAAATAACTGATACAGAGAATCCCCTCTTCTGTACGACGCCGGTTCATTTTTCACGTCTGCGAATCGTGCTTAAAAGCCTTTATTCATTACTCATGGGCCGTGAGTATATTTATAATGCTTTACTCATAAGCAGCTAACAGAGAGTATAAGCCGCTCACCAGCTGAGAGAGTTATTCAATACTCATCATATGCGAACCATAGTTCACTTTCGAGCGCATCTTTGTAATTTTCTAACCAACACAACTTGTACAAATCATATTTCATTTAACTTCATGGTTCGTTACGGTGTAAGAGATGTTGTTTGTTTCACATTCATTAAGATAATCTTCAATAAATTAGTAAATACATTTATATTTATTAGATGAATCACATCGTTTATAATAATGATTCATTTTGAAGGAAAGAAAGAAAGAGGAAATCCGACAAAAATTTCATCTTAATACTGTTGTATACTCGTATGTACATTCTCGTGATAACAAATTGCAGAGAATTTATATTCATTAATTATAAGTTTGGTAAATCACAGCACTTGAAGCAACGCCAACTGCAAATCACATATTTTTAAATATGCATATTCAATAAAATTCGAATAGACAACATTATTATTAGTCATTGCATGATTATTCTACATATACAGGGTGGGCCATATGAGTGTTGGAGATTTAATTCTTCAATTTCTCGGTAACGCGCGGCGCGGGGTGGCGGGGGGATATGTTGTTCGCTGCGCCGCTTCCTGAAAATTTAGTTGCCATAGAGCCGTACACGGGAGTGCAGCGTGCATTTTGTGTCTGAGCGTATTACGAAAACAATAAATCAGTGATTACTGCACGACGTTTGTATCGGCATGAACACGGTTTACACGATTTAAGTGAAGTTCCAAGCGCCAATGTGATACGAAAATGGATCAGAATATTCGAAACAACCGGCTCAACAGTACCAATTACGGTTCGTGGTCGCCCAGTTTCTGCAAGATCAGCCGACATTGTGGAGCGTGTTCGTGTTTCAGTTCAGCGAAATCCGCAACAGTCAACACGTAAGAGAAGTCAGTCTTTGGATGTCAAAAGAACAACTTTACGACGAATTTTGAAACGTGATTTGCATTTGAAGGCTTATAAGATTCAGATAGTCCAAGAATTAAAACCCGATGATGCCAATAACCGACTTAACTTTGTCAATTTGATGCTAGAGCGGTTCAACAATTTCAACAACGTGATTTTTAGTGATGTGGGCAATTTTCACCTTAATGGCCATGTGAACAAGCAAAATTGTCGGTTCTGGTCCGAGACTAATCCCCGACGCTTGCATGAACGTCCACTTCACAGCCCTAAGCTTGTCGTGTGGACTGGGATAACGTCAACCGGTATTATTGGACCATACTTTTTTGAGGACGAAAGAGGGCATGCGATGACGGTTAGAGCGAACAATTATTGCAACATGCTAGCAGACTTTTTGGTGCCAGCTTTGCAAGAACTTCAAGGCAATACCTCGAGGATGTGGTTTCAACAGGATGGGGCCACATGTCATACGGCTAGGGTATCCATAGAGCTGCTGAAAAATGTTTTTCCTGGAAAACTCATTTCGAAAAGGTGGATATTGAATGGCCCCCACGTAGCCCCGATCTCTCTCCATGCGATTATTTTCTTAGGGGGCTACCTCAAATCGGTAGTCTACGAGAATAATCCGACCAATTTAGAGCAGTTGAAGAGGAACATTATTCAGGAAAGTAACAAAATACCGAGAACAACTTTTCAACGAGTTTTCCAAATTCTGCATTAAGTCGTTTTTCGCAGTAAACACAAATATTTGTTGTCTCAACGTAGTGGAGTCAATTCCATTAAAAAGAATAAAGCCTTAAGTTCTTAAAGAATTTAATAAAGATAAATTTCCATTTGTAATTTATTGTTTGTTCATACTAACAAAATTCACCTTTCTTTCTCGAATTTTCTTTTTTTTTTTTGCAGGGGTAAAACTCCAGAATGGTATAACAAGAGTTATGGTCCCATATCATCACATTTCTTAACCAGAATACGTTTGGCTTTCAAAAATGTAGCCGTAGGTCCCGAAAGTAAAGTCTAAACAAACAAATCACAACCAGGGATGAGAGACAAGCAAACATCACAAACGCTTTAAGAGAAAATTAATCCAATTTAAGGAATCAAAGTCATATTTGCATACATGACCTGACCATCTCCTTCCCTCCCCACCCAAGCCCCAGATAAATGTGCAACCAACAACAAGTAAACCAAAAGTACTGATTTTATTTTGGAACTAAATATATAAATATTATATATACCCATTACAAATTTATATATATACACAGGCATATATATTTACAAGCGTATAATATTAATTATTATTTTCTATTTTGAAGTCTCAAAATTATGAAATGTGTATTTCTGAAAAAAGGCATTTTTAAAATGTTAAAAATATTATTAATATTGTGCAAATTCAAAACCAACAAACAAAAAACCACAAAAACAAACTGTTTTACCCTTAAATGTTATGCAATAACTGTTAAAAATTTAGAAAAACAACAAAAACTCAATGGACCAGGAATTTTTATGAGGCACTTCCACAGTGTCCCTCCATATTTTTTTTTTTAACAAACTGATGAAAAACACCAGAAAAGAAATTTGAATTTTATTTGATTGATATTTTTTTATTTTTGTATCGGGACTTCCCCTTGTTGTATAAACTTGTATTATTCTTAGTTTAAACTCTATGATTACTATAAAAATTTTCCAAAAACAACAAAGCAAAACTCTAAGAATTATTATTATGTATTATAGTTAAACGTTGTAACAGTTTACATATAATTTTAAATCAAATACTCAGTAACTGAAATATCTCAAACAATTTAAATGTGAATTATAAAAGCAACAAAAAACAAAAAAAAAAAGTATGTATATATATATATATATATAAATAAATAAATATAATTTTGCAGATTTACAAATATGTTAACAAACAAAAACAGAAACAAAAAACGTCTTATTTTAAGTTTATAATATTTTGCTATGATTTAACAATTCTCCATTTTCTATCTACAAATTTGTAATTTAACGAAAAGCAATTGGTAATGAAAGAAATCAGAAGCAAAGGAAAAGTGAAAAATAAACAACAACAACTACAACTAAATTGTGTAAAGGAATTAAATACTAGTCAAATTTTTTTGTTTGTACATTTAAGTTGAAAGAAAGCAAACAAAATCTATAATATAATCTACCACATAAACAACAACAACTAATGAATTGTATAAACTATTACTAACCTCGCCCTCAAAGCCTCCTACCCCAAATACATGTTAAGTCTAATTAACCGACAAAAAAATTCCCGTAAACAACCAACCAAACAAACATGGCAATTATTATAACAGAAAACTACAGAGCTTGTATTGGTTTCATATAATAGAAAATCAAAAGGAAATTCAATGTTAAAAATCCCTTAAAAGGAAAATATATACGATATAAACATGACATTGCTATAGTTGTTTTATTGGGTTGGGAAATAACATGCATTGGTAATGTGTATATTCACAATAGAATTTTCTCTCTGCGCCTAAAGGTATGCTTTACGTAAAAACCCGTAAATGGCAACTCGTCCAGGTGGCAACACCACTCGCACTTTAACCTGAACACAAATATCCCAACATACTTTCAGGCGATATGGTTAACGAGCTAAATCAGCCGCCAG
>JAHXMU010022784.1:1997-26633 GCA_019455685.1 Philornis downsi | reverse complement strand
TTTTTTTTTTTTTTTTTTTTTTTTTTTTTTTTTTTTTTGTAAAAAAACCCAATAGGTAGGCACTGAATTGGGGAGGCGCCTAATGTTTTGTACTGTCGATACTTATATACCCTCTACCATGGGGACGGACATTTTAGCAACATCGAAATACTCGTATACATATATATGCTTTATTTGATCTCTGAATATATGAAATTTGTTTTAGTAATTTTAGATAACAAACTAAGCTTTAACTATTATGTAGATAATGTAGACCGGCGTTTAAATTATTCACTTCGAAATTGTTATAACACTGCTAGATCTGTTAAGGAGAAATTGGTTCATGCTTATGTCATGCCTAGTATTTTGTATTGTTTAGATTTATATACTGGACTAAAAAACAAAATATGAGGAAAATTCAGAGGGCGTTTAATAAAGTTATGAAATGTTTGTATTCACTGACTCGTCGTGTTCATATAACACCGTATGTTAAGCGTTTCTTGGGCTGTAGTTTTAAAAATTATATAGATTAGAGGTCTCTGTTGTTATTTTATAAAGTTGTTCGACTGTGTAATTCTCAATTTCTTTTTAATTCGTTTAATATTTCACATTCCACTCGTAATGAACAGCTTCTTATTCCTAAAATAACCACACTCATGAGTCGTGGTTTTGTAGTATGTAAATTTTGATTTCAATTAAATTGTGAACAGCCTTTATTACATACCTATTATCTTATATTTCCAGATTATACTACTAACTTCTGAATTAGTCTTTTATTTCTAACTTCTGAACTAGTCTTTTTTCATAATTTTTTTGTCGTTTATAATCACACTTTCTTTATTATTTTATATTTAATTTCTATTACGTGTTTTTTCTTAACTCATAAAATGGAGTAGATTAAATCTAATAGATGAATTGTTTTATATTGCAATTTACTTATAATTGGCCGGACGACTTTTAATTACAAGCCAAAAATAAATAAATAAAATAAATGAATAAATAGTGAGTAATCTGGCGTATAGACCATCACATAAAGAAGGGTAAATAAATGTTTTCCCAAACATGAATGGAAGTGATTGCAGTGTTTCGCTGGAAGTGATAAATATGCATGGGTTGCATTTTTTGAAGTAGTGAAAATGTAATGCAAAATGTCTTTTTGAATGACTTCCATTTTCTTTTTTTTGCTAGAAAGCCAATGTCATATTGATTGTTTCTGATGTAATTTAAATAATTTCTGATTGATTGCCTTAGTATAGAACGGCTCAAGTTCGTAATTCTTCAGCATCCAAGGAAGTTAAAAAGATCCGCTAATCGAGATCTCGAAGTGGTAAAAAACTGCATAATCATTGATGAATTTCCATTTTCGTTTCCATTGCGTTTTCACCAGGTCTTCCAAAGCAATGAAAAGTCTTTAGATAATTTTCTATGACAATTTCCTTCTTTTAATCAGAATTCATAGAACTAATTAAGTTGTTACCAAACAATAATTTTAGGTATATGTTAAACAATTTTCAGTTTCTGCATCAGAAAGAAAAACTAAAAACGTTTAATTTCCATCGCCCCATTTGATGTAATTGAAAAGAGCTTCACTAAGATCGGAAAATAATAGAACAACTATTTTTCAACTTTTTTTTGCTGGTTACTTCCTTATTTCTTCATCCAATCAGCTAGAAACTTTAATTAAACAATCTCTCGTAAATCACGTTTTGACAAATTACCCAACACACATTTAGTTAGTATATACCAACCAGTCATAACTATTCGCCCACTAAAACATAACAACAAAGTCAGGTACTTGTGCTTCAAATCTCCTTCCCTACCATCAGGTCTTTTGGGCTCCTTATATAAATCGAAGGATGCTCTGGCATTTCATCATTCTCGATTACATCATACACTTTGTAACACCGTCTAAACCATCATCGATTTAACCCCTTTTATTTGAACAATACGGAACATTCTGTCGCGTACACTTTATTCTTATACCGTGAGGAGCTACGACGCCCTAAAACCCTCTACGCCCGTTTGCATAAAACGAAGTTAATTCTGACCGATGGCCTAATATGGAGGGGAATGCACAATTTTAAACACAGCGGCCCAGATGATGTACAAGCAATTTTGCGAGAGATCCAATTTAAGAAAAAATTAAGCTCTGATTTGCATCATATTCGATATCTGGAAGAGTTGGGCATCAAAAATGCTTCTCCTACTATTGAAAGCACAGATTTGTAAATTCCCTGAGAAATCCAAATACTGGCCAATAAACGAGGACGATTGGATTGGAGGCAGTTGGTGTCACACAGCTCTACCGCAACCAGTACAGATTGTAAATAATAATAATAATTTTTGTGAATTTTGTACATTTACATTATATGAAAATATAATTTTCTTCTTAATATCTGTGGTCACAACCCGTAACAGCCTAACTCGAGTTAGGACACAATTGAGTTATTAGCACCATCGTATTCAGCGTATCTAAATTTATTTGCTCCAAATTTTTCATGTTTGTGTCTCTTCTAGGAAGGCAATTAATCCTAAAAAACCTAATAGCTTAAGTTATTTTTCTAAATGACTGTTTTGGCATAACTGCCTAAGTCAATTTAGGATTACAACAAATATAAACATTATTTTTTCATCATTGCCTAAATCAACTTAAGTCGGTAATCCAAAAAAATAAAGAAACAATTTTATTTTCCTAGCTTGAATTAAGCTCTTATTCCGAATTACAATTTCGTTTTTTGATAAGCATAAATTGAATTAAGGTCTTTCTCCAAACAAAAAAAATTTATTTAACCTGGAATAATAGCCTAACTCAACATGAACTTGTTGACTTTCTTTCGTTCAACAATTCATAAGAGCCTAAGTGTCTTTTTCGATAATATCTTTTGACTGCGAGAATAAACAATTATTTTTTGTTAACAACTAAGTAAAGAAATTCGTTTCCTTGGAATCTGTAGCAAAGTTTTCCAAAAAACACCTTCTCCAGATTTTCAGTGAAGATTCAAAACTTTAAACTCCTGTACTGAAAATATTGAAAAGCAGACTTAGGCTGCTATGGGTTGTGACCACAGATATATGAGATGTTTTTTTTAAATTTGGTCATAACATTCAGAATGTGATATTTTCCCAATTCTGAATTTATACGTTAATAGAGAGCGTCCAATTCTAAGTATATTTAAATAAATCTGATGTTGGCAGTTGAAGTAGAGTAGATTTGACCATCACATCAGAATCAAATGTACATTCCCTGATCCATGTTATACAGGCCGTGCATTCAAATTTCTCTTAAGAAATCTTTTGCTAATTGATGCACCTTATCATTTCCACGAATACTTAAGAGGCCGGGAATCCATATGAAGGCTATTTTGTGGTAATGGATGCCGGATAAAATAGATCTTAGATCTCTTCCTAAATAACGTTATTTCAACGAAAGGAATCCTTTAGTCCGTCCAACGCACTTTTGTTATCTGACAGTATAAGAACTTTTTTTCCCGGATTTGTGTACTTTTATTTTCTCAATTCCCTTGCATGTCATGAAGAGACATGACAGAGCTTCTCTCATATTCAATGAGCTTACACACGTTCTCAATCAAGTTATCATAGGTGACTGTGCGCGGGGTTAAACCGGCACTATGCGAACGATAGTCGCGCGTACTAACCATCACGCCACGGTCGATGGACAATCTGAATTTCCGCGAGTCAGTGACATATTTGTGCAATCGCGCCCACCTGCCAAATAGATCGACAGCAATAACTCAATCGACTTAAAAAGTGATTAAGGACAATTAGTAAAGACATACAAATTATGATGTTCGTTATATAGCAATCAGTTTTCATCCCTTAAATTATACAAACACCGCTTAATATACAAAATCTATCACGCTTACATGATGATCGCACTAAACTACCTAATGATATAGAGGTGTAGTAGCGGATTAGGCACACATTTGCATTAATGGTGCAACTACTACAACAACTTTATAACTTGCGCTTACATGTAAGGCTCATTTTAAATTTTATGACCTTAATCGAAGGAAAATACGTATAAAACCCTTCGCGTTGTTAGACAACATGGCGTTTCGCGGTTCGCTTTCACGGTATATAATTCGAAGGCTTTCCTATACTAAGTGTCATTTTGCAATACGTCCACCTGCAATAAACACCGTCTAATAATTTCTAAAAATACTTATAGGTGAATATTTGTATAACAAGCATTTTTAACACATTATTTGCTTTCCCTTCACCATTCACTTGAAGAAGTTTCACCATCATACTCGGCCAATATGGAATCCTCTATTGGATATACTCTCTTCTTGTACCGCGAGGAAATCATTAACATAAAATTCGTTACACCCAGCTGAATGAAACAAAAGTAACTATCACGGAAGGTCTAATTAGAAAAGGCTTACGAAATCTTAAACAATGCAGCAAGGAGGATTATCTAGCCATATCGAAGGAAATCCAATTTAAACAAAAACTTGAAGCTCAATTACGTTGCGACCGCAAATTGAAAGAATTTGGCTTGGTAAAAGTCAACCTCTATGCTAAGAAATCAGAAAGAAATGAGGAGAAGTTCGAATTTACTGAAAAATCATTGTCTGTCTGCTTAATATTGTAAAGGAGAAAATTTGTGTTAGTTCATCTGATTTTGACATTAATCTTAAACTTATAAAAATTATAGTTTCTTTTGCTATCTATTAAATGTAACAGATATTTTTGTCAATTATCGAGTATAAGTTATTAATAAAATTATTACAAAATATATAAAACTTGTGCATTTTTAACTTATTCAAAAAAAATAATACATGGAAATTTTAATTATTTCAACATATAAATCGACTAAACGTCAAGTTAGAAAAATGGTTTCAAATTGGAATGAAAAATGTGAACTCAACAAGGAATTATTAAAGCTGGAAGTGTGTATTATATAATAACTCAGTTTCCATGCATGTTTATTCCCAGAACCCAAGTTCGCAAATTCTAAGATATAAATCCTAAATTTATCATCTCCACTGCAATTGAGACGTTTACATGCAAAGTTCTCAATTGTAATGAGATTGAGTGCTTTAGAGTAAACTTTAAGTCAACTGATCTCTTACAGGATTCGTTTAATTTGCTCAAGTCAGTCCTGGTTCTGCCCCATACGTGTAAGACGAGTTTGGCTGAACACATAATCCTGTATTTATTGCAAGGTATAATCTTTTAAATAAACTCTGGAAAAGAATGCTAATCCCCGGTATTTTTTTATATTTTATAAATCTCCTGAGGGAAATATATGTGAGTGTGAACCCGTCCTTGCCGAACCATACTATGGGCTTTAGGCGAAGAAATTATGAAAATTCAATTCTCGACTGTAGCTCTGAATAACTGACTCGAAATAGTTGATACAAAATAAGACAGTGCTGAGAATAATGATTTTTTATAGCGATGGTTGATTACAATGAAAAAGTTGTGTTACATATAAAAGTCCTTGCATAAGTTTAATAATATTGCATCAAATAATTGATTTATGAAAGAAGTTCTCGAATTAAGTGCTCGATTTGTTCAGTTTATCTCCAGTAGGTTTTGAGATTTTTAGAATGGATATAAATGGATCAAGCCAATAACTTATTTCAAATTTCTTCAACTAAAGTTAACATCGACAATTTGAAAAAAGCTTCACCAGGAACGAAAAAAACTCATATAACATTTGCAGAAGCTATGAAAATACTATTTTCCCACTTTATTTTTCTGGTTATTTTCTTATTTCTTTATCCAATCTGCTAGAAACTTTAATTAAATAATCTCTCGTAAATCACGTTTTGACAAATTACCCCATAATTTCTCCATTAATGTAACGATAAATAATGAGTCCTACTTTCTTCATATAATATTAACAAAAAAATAACAAATGTTGTATATTTTCAGACAATTTTATTAAATCCACATAATTATATTAATATCTAAGAGGAAAATCTATTTTTTTTAAACCACATATTAATATTAATATGTTATATTAAGAAGAAAATTATATTTTCATATAATGTAAATGTACAAAATTTGCAAAAATTATTTATTATTATTTACAATCTTTACTGGTTGCAGCAGAGCTGTCTGACACCAACTGCCTCCAATCCAATCCTCCTCGTTTATTAGCAAGTATTTTTAATTTACAAATCTGTGCTTTCAATATTAGGAGAAGCATTTTTGATGCCCAACTCTTCCAAGTAACGAATACGATGCAAATCAGAGCTTAATTTTTTCTTAAATTGGATCTCTCGCGAAATAGCTTGTATATCATCTGGGCCGCTGTGTTTAAAATTGTGCATTCCCCTCCATATTAGGTCATCGGTGAGAATTAACTTCGTTTTATGCAAACGGGCGTAACGAGTTTTAGGGCGTCGTAGCTCCTCACGGTATAAGAATAAAGTGTACGCGACAGAATGTTCCATATTGTTCAAATAAAAGGGACTAAATCGATGATGGCTTAGACGATGTTACAAAGTGTATGATGTAATCGAGAATGATGAACTGCCAGAGCATCCTTCGATTTATATAGGGATCACAAAAGACCTGATGGTAGGGATGGACATTTTAGGCACAAGTACCTGACTTTGTTGTTATGTTTTAGTGGGCGAGTAGTTATGATTGGTTTTTATATACTAACTAAATGTGTGCTGGTCAGTAATGTCCTGCTAGCGCGCCATTGTGACAAAGGGACTAATTCAATTTAAGCGAAATTGTCATGCGCGGATTAACTAATCCTAATCCATGGTGAACTTGCGTTAGGTACAAATGCTCAATTGTTTGAATTGTATAACATTACAGTTTTTGAATATACAACTATAGGCTTATGAGATTTTTGTTGCAGCAGTCAAACTAAAAAAGCGACTATATTAGGCAAATTCAAAAGGCAAAGAAAATTTGAGTTTCATTAAACTTGAGCATTAATTCCGCATTTGTCCAAAATGTTATAATAATTACTTGGATAATCGCATGAACCTGGAAATTTTACGCTTAAACACCAACACAGTCCACATGAGCTTGACGAGTATGGGATCAAATCCGTTTTCAAAGCGACACGTTCATTTGCTTGGACTCGTCTAAAAGCTCGATATTTGGGTTCTGCATGTGCTAAAGGAAATCCATTTAACAAAGTTTATAAGTTCTTGTGATTTATTACGTAAATGCAACATAAAATGATCCCTATATGAAAAAAATTGTCACTATGGATGCAAAGTTGCAACAGATCTAAGCATTGTTGTTTTGTTGCATTTACGTAATAAATAATTTACACATTTCCAGGTTCATGCCGTAGTCAAAGTAATTATTATAACATTTTGGACAAATGAGCAATTAATACTCAAGTTCGACTATAAAACAATAAAACTCAATATTTCTTTGTCATTTGAATTTCCCAAATATGATCACAAATTTACAAATTTTCCAAACGGATTTGTTTTGCTTGCTGCAACAAAAATCTCGTAAGCCAATAGTGGTATAGTCGAAAGCTGCAATATTGTACAATTTAAACACCTGCGCAAACTCCTCCAAATTTAAGTTCACCATGGATTAGGATTAGTTAATCCGCACATAACAATTGAGTTAATCCCTTGAATTGAGTTAATCCTTTCGTCACAATGGCTCGCTAGCAGGACATTACTGACCAGCACACATTTAGTTAGTATATACAAACCAATCATAACTACTCGCCCACTAAAACATAACAATAAAGTCAGGTACTTGTGCTTCAAATCTCCTTCCCTATCATCAGGTCTTTTGTGCTCCCTATATAAATCGAAGGATGCTCTGGCATTTCATCATTCTCGATTACATCATACACTTTGTAACATCGTCTAAACCATCATCGATTTAACCCCTTTTATTTGAACAATATGGAACATTCTGTCGCGTACACTTTATTCTTATACCGTGAGGAGCTACGACGCCCTAAAACCCTCTACGCCCGTTTGCATAAAACGAAACGAATTCTCACCGATGACCTAATATGGAGGGGAATGAGAAATTTTAAACATTGCGGCCCAGATGATGTACAAGCTATTTCGCGAGAGATCCAATTTAAGAAAAAATTAAGCTCTGATTTGCATCGTATTCGTTACTTGGAAGAGTTGGGCATCAAAAATCCTTCTCCTAATATTGAAAGCACAGATTTGTAAATTCTCTGAGAAATCCAAATACTGGCCAATAAACGAGGAGGATTGGATTGGAGGCAGTTGGTGTCAGACAGCTCTGCTGCAACCAGTAAAGATTGTAAATAAAAATAATTAATTTTTGTGAATTTTGTACATTTACATTATATGAAAATATAATTTTCTCCTTAATATAACATATTAATATTATTATGTGGTTTAAAAAATAGAAAATTGGGTTTCCTCTTAGATATTAACATAATTATGTGATTTAATAAAATTGTCTGAAAATATAACACATTTGTTATTTTTTTGTTAATATTTTATGAAGAAAGTAAAACTCATTATTTATCGTTACATTAATAGAGAAATTATTGAGTAATTTGTCAAAACGTGATCTATGAGAGGTTATTTAATTAAAGTTTCTAGCAGATTGTAAGAAGAAATAAGGAAGTAACCAGCAGAACAAAGTTGAAGCATAGTGGCTTCATTATATTCCGCTCTTAGTGAAGCTCTTTTCAATTACGTCAAAGGGAACGATGGAAATTATGGCGTTAAAAACTGCAGACGGATTAGATATAGTAAAAGTTTTTTTGGTATTTCTTTTTCTTTTTTTTATGCATAAACTGAAAATTGTTTAACATATAACTAAAATTATTGTTCGTTAACTTAATTGTCATAAAAAGTTATCTGAAGACTTTTCACTACTTGGAAAATCTGTTGAAAACGCAATGAATTGCGATTCTTATACGTATTTGATATGAAGAATTACGAGCTTGAACCGTTCTGTGCTAAAGTAAATATTCTGAAATTGTTCAGTTACATCGGAAACAATTAGTTTGACATTGGCTTTAAAACAAAAAACAAAAAAATGGAAGTCATTCAAAAAGAATTACATTTTCACCACTTCCAAAAATGCAATCCATGCACATTTATTACTGCCAGCGAAATGATATTGTAGAAAACATTTGCTGTTATTTTGTATGTTTTTGTAGAAAAATTTTCAATAGTTTATTTTAAAACAACTTTTTGAGCAATGACAAGAAATAATTTACATATCGAAATACACATATTCAAGGAGTTCTTTGATCCAAATAATACAAATAACAAAATAGAATGCAGTTGAATTGTTTCAACAAAAGTATACACGAGTACTACAAATATTGAGCCACTTTTTTGAAAAAAATTAAAGAACAAGTTTGTTGATTGGTAACGTTAATCTTTTCTTTATTGTTTTCCAACACTGAAATTAGAGCAGCTTACATTTTTTGCGTTATAATATATTCGATTATATATTTGTAAGCTTGGCAAATTTAATAGTTATGAAAAAACGACGCAATTTTATAATCTTGTAAATATATTATCGAATATATTATGATGTACAAACTCCAGGTGTTCCAATTTCGGTGTTGGAAATCAACATAAGAAAAGCTGCCAATGCCGTGAAATTTTTTCATGAAGAGAACAAGAACGTGAAAGGGAAAAACTAATTCAGTCGCCTAGAATGAACTTCAGAAGCTAAAACCATCAAAAGTAAGTACTCATGATGCAACGATATTTGTACTTCCTAGTTCTATGGCTAGTAATAAACTTCAGTAGCTAAAATCACTTAAATAAAACGAAAATAAAACGAAATTCATATAGCTTGGATATAAAAAAATATGATCTAAACATGGTTTAGTCGCCCAAAAACAAACGTCAGATGTTGCACCGATAGATGGATGGCAACGATAGAGATTTTTTTTTTTTTTAAATAAAAGAAAGCTGTTAAAAATGGAAAATGGTATCGTCCACTGCAGCAAAGAGTTGAAAAAGAAGTCACTAATATTAGAGATCAATATCCTTCTTACATCGCAAAATTCAGTTTTCTGAAATTTGTAATTTAATAGGGATAAAACAGTGAACATAAACATGCAACAGAAGGATTTTTTTTTTCATTTTCGTATATTTGAAAACAAAACAGGAAGAAAGGGAGCAACATTGAAACTATCATCTAAAACAAAAGGCATGAGATTACGGGTAAACGATCATCTTCCAGCAAAGTTACACAATGGAAATTTATTGGGATGAAAAAAATAATAGTGTAAAAATAATAATAGTTGAAAATGTTTGAATATTATTGAATGCTATTAAAATTTTTTTCATTTTTATTATATGAAACAATTGCAATGAATTTGCAATGGTAATGAAATTGTTCCATGTATGCTTTCAGTTTTTGTTAAAATCAATAACCGAGTATTTCCTTGAATTTTTTGAGAATTTGTTTTCTGTTCTTAATTCGGTTCAAGATCGTTTTTCTATTACCAATTTAGTTATTATTGCAAATAGAATATAATTCAAAAACTTGCAAAGTTGATTATATTGACACATCAGGCTGGGCGGATCAAAGAAAACACAAAAAAGTTGGCAAAATTCTTCTTTAATTTTCAACATAATCTCCTTTTGGCTCGATTCACTTTTCCAGCGGTATTCAATGGCTTCTATAACCTGTTTATAGTGGGAACTGTCAAACTCCTTAAAATAGCCATCAACCGCAGGCTTCACCACTTCATTGTTGGGAAATTTTTTACCGCCGAGCCATTTTTTGAGGTTTGAAAATACAAAATAGTCAGAGGAAGCCAAAATCGGGGGAACAGGGAGTGTGATGAAGCAATGCGAACTTTATTTCACTAATTTTGGTCATTGCATAGTGGATGTGTGAACTGGAGCATTGTCTTGATGGAGCAACACGTTCTTTTCCGCCAAATACGGCCTTTTTTCCATAATTTCATCACATAAACGCTGCCATAAATTACCATAATATTCGCCGTTGATGGTTTTGCCTTTCTGAATATAATCAATAAAGATAATCCCATGCAGATTCCAAAAAAACAGACGCCATGACCCTGCCAGCGGATGAAATCGTCTTCGCCATCTTTGGACGCAATTCTCCCATTCCAATTTACTGCTTTAACTCTTCCTTTGTCTCAGGTGTGATGTGGTGGACACATGTCTCATTCATGGCTATAAATCGACGTAAAAATTCGGCTTCATTGCTGTGAAACATCGCCTAATACTCTACTGAAACATCTTCACGACGCTGTTTTTTGCTCTATCGGAAGCAAGCGCGGCACCCATCTTACGCACAGCTTCCTCATCTTCAAATCTTCGATCAGTATGCAATGTATAGCAGTCTTTGAAATGCCTATCATTTCAGCTAGCTCCCGCATCTTCGGTCGACGATCATCCAATACTATTTTGTGGATTTTCTTAACCGTGTTTGGCGTGGCACAGTCTGGCGTGGTGTTCATCTTGGCATCTCTACAGCCTCGTTCAATATCTGCTACCCAATATTTTACAGTCGTAAACTACAGTAAACTATATTTTACAGAGTACAAATGTTATAAATTCACTGAGATCGTTTACTTTTGATGGCTCAAATAATAACACCAAACAATGTAGCGCCTAAAAACCTTAAATATATGTTTTATAAAGTTGCCATTTTTCACTAAATAATTTTTTTTCAAACTACTGATACCATCTATACGTCATGTCGACTAGTTTAAAGACCACCTCTGAATTTCGGCATTAGCTGTTTGTGCTTTCTCGAAATTTTTTTTTTTGAGAATTTTTGTAGCAGTAACAATAGCTGCATCTGAGGAGAATTTGGCTGCTGGTCCGTCTGTAGTCGAGTAGTCTTTGTACTCCATTGTTTTCTTTATATAAGAATATATTATTTCAATTAAAACTGATTATTTTATTCTCTATTTATTTTCAAATTATAAAATTATAAAAGTAATGAAGTTTGCAAGTCTTCGGAACCGATCATCTATGGATACCTCTGCGATCATCTATAAATCCTGTTGCGCTATAATCAAATATATTTATAAGAGTAGAATATTAGCAAATTGTTTTTATCTTTACGGACCATCCATATCTAAAATTGATTGTCATGTTTTTTGATAAATGTAAAAAATGATTACAAATGTTCAACTAATATATTTCGTATTTATAGTGCGAAAGAAGAATTATTAAGAAGTGAAGAATATTAAATAATGTTTAGTAAATCTGTAAAGTAAATTTGTTACCGATTTGTCCAATACATTTAAAGCTTTTATTGTACCTCAAATTTACATTGACCAGCAACACACGATACCGAATAAAACTATCAGAGTTTTGCTTTTTTTCTCACACTTCTACCAGGGAAAATGTTACCTAATCCATTATTTAAAGTTTTATTTCAAAATGAATGAAATTATCAATATCTAAATAATGTAACAAAGCTAAATACGCATATAAATTATATTCAGTCGAGCCAAATATAATACCTGTGCTAGCAAAGAAAAACGACTTAAGTGGAATTAGGACAAAGTGTGCTTTATCCTAAGCTTTAGATGTCCTTATTCAGACGCAGTCTTGAAAAAATATGTAACATCTGTAAATACGAATGTGAGCGAGTACATGTTTTTCATAGTTATAGTTTACCTCATCAAGACGCATCTTATAATTTAAGCGCCATTTCAGAATTCCGTTTATCTTAAAAGTTATAGCAAATTTCAACATTGACGATTTATTATTTACAAAATTCTCAGGATCTCAAACGACTTAAGAGAAGTTATTGCAAAGTTAAATTTGCTTGTGATTATTGTTGGCCTTATTTAGAGGCATATTTGCATTCGATCCAAATTCCAAAACTCTATGTCGTTCACAAGTTATGTGATTTTTTAAAATATAGTTCCTTTTTTTTAATACATAACAACTCCAAATATTTATGTGAGAGAGAATATGTTTTCCATTATTGCCACATAAAGACGAATTATTACTATTCAAGCGCCATTTCAGAAATCTGCCTGTTTTAAAAGTTATAACAAATTTCAGTATTAGCGATTTCTTATAAAATGCTCAGGTTATCAAAATGACTTAAGAGGAGTTTGGACATAATCGAGTCTTTTTCTTGGTTGTTGTTGTCCTTATTTAGAGTCATTTTTATGCCCAATCCAAATTACAAAATTCCGTGAAGTTCACAAGTTATGACGATTTTTTAAAACAGCGATTTTTTAAAAAATATATAAAATTCCTAAATATTAATGTAAGAGAAAAGATGTTTTTTCTCATTATAATTAACCGTATCAAAAGGCATTTTACTATCCAAGCGCCATTTTACAATTCAGTGTGTTTCAAAAGTTATAACAAATTTCAGTATTTAGCGATTTCTTACAAAATGCTCTGGATCTCAAAATTACTTTTTAAAAGGAAAAAGTCAAGTTTATTCTAGATTATTGTTGTCCTTCTTTGAAGGAATTTTTTGTATAAACCAAATTTCAAACTTCCGTGTAGTTCACAAGTTATGGAGATTTTTCAAAACTGCGATTTTTAAAAAAATACTTAAAATCCCTAAATATTAATGTGAGAGAAAATGTGTTATTTTTCTTATGATAATTTACCGCATCAAAAGGCATTTTACTATTTAAGCGTCATTTCAGAATTCAGTGTGTTTCTAAAGTTATAACAAATTTCAGTATTTAGCGATTTCTTACAAAATGCTTAGGATTTTCAAATTATTTTTTAAGAGGAAAAAGTCAAGTTTATTCTAGATTATTGTTATCCTTCTTTGAAGGGCATTTCATGTCTAAAACAAATTTTCCGAATAGTTCACAAGTTATGGTGATTTTTTAAAATAGCGATTTCTGGAGAATATATAACATCTCTAAATATGTGAGGGAAAATATGTTTTTTCTTATTATATCTGATCTCATCAAAACGCATCTTACTGTTATTTCAAAACTCCATCCGTTTAGGTTTAAACAAATTTCAATATTAGTGATTTCTTGAAGAACACGCAATATCGTACAATCTCCAATTGTACGAAGCAATTTTACCTTTATGCAATTAGGCTGTTATTCATAAAAATTTATTATAGTTTTATAAAGTAAATTCTCATAGTAAAACTATAAACTTTAAGAATATAATAAATGAATTACAATGTTATACTACGGCTGTTTTATATTTCTATATGGCCTTTACAATCTTTCAAAATTACTAAAACTAGTAATATTTGTAAACTTTCTGTATAATAATATAATATAATAATAATAATAATACTGTATCGATTAATCAAAAATTGTAAGTTGAAGAACGAATGTTATTTTTTTTTGTAATTCTAATTTATGTATTGCCGTAAGAACCTCTTTATGCCAGGATAATCACTTCCATTCAGATTCTCATTTTTTAAATTATGGAAAAAATTAGTTAATTTCAAGACGTTTAAAATTGTGCAATAGTTTTAGGCCGTTATTAAATTTTAATTTATAAAAATTTTACAAATTTTATTTAGATAATGAAATTATTAAAAAGTTTTTATTTAATGAAGTGAAACGTATGTTATTAATACGAAAATATGTTTAACAGACTATATAAATGAAAAAAAAAGAATTGATTGCTGAGAAAACCCGTTATGAGCTGTTATAAAAAAATATACACTATTTCTAATTTTGATGAGTCGTTCAGGAGTCGCTAAATTCTGTAAACGCTGTCACATTAAATTTCGGATTTCATCAGATCCCTTCTGCGGACTTTGCATAAATCATAAAACTGTATATTTGTGCTTACAATAAAAAAGGAATTAAGAGGAGTTAGGACAAAGTCAGGTTTTCTCGATTATTGTTGTCCTTATTTACAGGCATATTTCGGTTCAATCCACATTTTAAAACTCTATACAAATTATGGCGGTACCTTAGAACAGCGATTTTTGAAAAATTATATATTATCTCCAAATATATATGTATATTATATGTTTTCTATTATTATAATTTACCCCTTTTCAAAATTCTTTGTATTTCAAAAACTCTAACAAGTCACCATAATAGCGATTTCTTACGAAATAACCAATATTTCAATACAACAAATTTTATTTAAACCGGGTTTTTCCTGCAGACTGTGATATAATAAAATATAAACTTTGTATAATTAGGTCCACATTCATAAAATTTGTAGGTTTATTTAAGTTTTAAAACGGCAAATATTCATATTAAAATAGTTCTTAAAAAATACAATAAATTACTATAAATATGGCTCTAAAATGGTTTCAACATTATTAAAAATAAAATTTTTTAAACTAAAAAAAAAAATATTAAAACTATTCTCTAAAAATGTAATAAATTACTATGAATATTGCTTTAAAATTGCCTCAACATTATTTAAAAATAAAATTGTTTAAATTTAGAATTAAAATGTTAAAACTGTTCTCTAAAAATACAATAAATTACTATGAATATGACTTTAAAAATGTTTCAACATTACTAAAAAATAAAATTTTTTAAATTTTAGAATTAAAATATTAAAACTGTTCTCTAAAAATACAATAAATTACTATGAATGTAGCTCTAGAATGGTTTTAACAATATTAAAAAATAAAATTTTAAAAATAAAATATTAAAACTATTCTTTAAAAGTACAATTAATTACTATAAATATGGCTATGGATTTCAACATTATTAAAAAATAAAATTTTAAAAATACCATATTAAAAATATTCTCTAAAAATACAATAAATTACTATGAATATGTCTCTAAAATTGTTACAACATTATAAAAGAATAACATTTTTTAAATTGCAGAAATAAAATGTTAAAACTATTTTCTAAAAATACAATAAATTACTATGAATATAAAATTAGTCAACATTAGTAAAAAATAAAATTTTTCAAATTTTAAAAACAAACTGTTAAAAATATTCTCCAAAAATACAATAAATTAATATGAATGTGGCTCCTAAAATATTTGAAAAAAAAAATACTTTTTCCAAACTTTGCATGTAAGAAAACATAGTTTTATGTGTAAAAATTGATATTATTTAATTTCATATCTCCTGTATCATCTATAAATCTGTTTTATCAGGATCCGTATGGTTCCCTGAACATTTGCATTTTTGAAATGCAAAGTTTGAAGTTTTGTATTAGAGTCGTCTCTTTATAAAATTACAATTTATTTAATGTAAAAATAAACTTTACTTAGATAGGGAAATTATTAAAAGAATGTTCAACTAATTGTATTAAAGTATCAGCAAACTAAATAAATAAAACGAAAAGGAAAAAATACATCGCTAGGAAGCAACAACAATACCAATCTTCTAAACTCTTTTCGTATAAACTCTGTTCTATAAAATTTAGAATTTCACAGATCCGCTCTGTAGACTACAGATAAGTTATAAAATTATATAATATATTTGTTAATCTTATATAGTCAGAAATTTCCACATAAATTGTCCATCTCTGTAAATTCCAATAAAAATGAAATGCTGATGAAAACCAGTAGAACGTTAATATTTAACGGCTGTTGTTATTATTGATCACACCACAGACAACACTCAATGTTGCTTAAAGCTTAAGCATTGTGACTTAAAACATGTTGATAAATCATCGTGAATTGTCATTTC
The DNA here is from genome assembly GCA_019455685.1 of Philornis downsi. NCBI lineage: Eukaryota > Metazoa > Arthropoda > Insecta > Diptera > Muscidae > Philornis > Philornis downsi. Next base: position 10,115 of record JAHXMU010022784.1, on the reverse strand, counting down.
CAGTTTTTGCACCCCCGCTGGTTAGTGTCTTGAATACGAGGTGTCATTTTTGAGAAAATCGGTCACAATGAGGGGTGGAAAATTGATTTGGGAAGTTATCGTAATTTGTCATTTATCACAGGCAACAACCAATTTTTATTCAAATTTGAATTTAAACCGATTCACAATAACTTCATGTTCTGCAAAATCAAGGGTGTACCGTGAATTGTCAACACGAAAATTTTAGGCCAATTGGTTGTTGTCCGAGGTGTCGCTAGTTTAGTTTACAACCACGTATTTTAACGATCATTTCCTCACAATAGTGACTACTGTGAATATTTAACGTTTATTTTGGAATGAAAGACATTTTCGACGTGGATTTTGCATTTAGGCAAATAAAAATTCTTTATTGACTTTAAATATTAAATATATACATACATATAAACTAAAAATAAATTTTAACAAGTGATTAGGGTGGTCAAAACTGTAACACAATACCCGTAAACCAGTCTTTACATCAACTGAAATCAGATGGTTTTTTTCTGATAACTGAATTTCTAGTTAGACTGTTATTTAGGATGGATTAACAGGCTTTTAATTCTATCAGGCTTAACATCAAAATTGCTTATAAAGCCCAAAATAATACAATTTTTTGGTGATTGCTATAAGTTCGGGCATTATTTCAGAAAGTTATTAATGTAAATTTCGGTATTGTTTTCAAGAATTTCCGATTAGCTTACTATGTTAAAATACATATATGCTTGAAAAATTTTGAAAATTGCCTGATTTTAGGATATTTGAATGGTAATATTTTGCGAACACGAAGATTATACCAAAGGTTTGTATACGTTAAATATGCACTGTAAGAACTTCTCTCGAAAATATGTATCATGCGGTCATAGCCATCGAAATACCAGGCAAGAAAATATTAAAAAATGGCAAAATTTGACTTTGATAAAATCATATACATACTTTGCATTATTTCTGTTGATTGCAGTTAATGGGATATTTCTGATAATCTTAAGAAATGTCACTAAAATCACGTCTCAATTTTCTGATATTTCAAAATAGTGTTACTGACTTATCTATACACAATTAAAAAAATTATTTTATTAGAATAATACAATAAATAGTCTCAATTTTATGATATTTCGAAAAAGTTTTACTGAGTTTATCCCTACACATAATCAGAAAATAATTTTATTAGAATTTTTCGAAAGTATATATCAAGTGATCATATCCGCCATCGAGATATCAGGCAGAGGAATATTGCAAATTGTAAAATTTAGTTTTGTTAGACTTATTTCGAATCACTGTATTTTGGTCTCTAAATTAATATATACATTCTTTGTGTTACTTGTGGTGATTGTATTTAATGAGACATTTCAGGAAATCTTCAGAAATTTTATGAAAAATCATATCTTTAAAACGGCTGAATTTTCTGATATTTACCGAAAAAGTTCTACGGAGTTATTTTTGCACATAATCAAAAGATAATTTTGTTAGGATAATCCATTAAATGACCAATTACTACGACCTGTAGGAACTTTTCTCGAAAATATATATCAAGTAGTCATAGTCGCCATTGAGATATCAGGCAGGGGAATATTGTAAAATTTGGCTTTGTTAAAATCTTGTTGTGAATCACCTTATTTTGAACTCTAAAGCAACACATACTTCGCGCTATTCGTATTGATGCTAGTTAATGAGATGTTTCAAAAAATTTTCGGGAAATCTTGAGAAATTTTATTAAAACTCACATTTTTAACGGGTCTCAATTTTTTGATGTTTCGAAAAAGTTTTTCTGAGTTACCTCTACACATAATTAAAAAATAATTTTATTACAATAATACATTGAATGGACAATTACTATGTTCTGTAAGAACTTTTTTCGAAAATATATATCAAGTAATCATATCCGCCATCAACATATCAGGCAGTGGAAAATTGCAAATTGCAAAATTTGGCTTTGTTAAAATCGTGTTCTGAATCACCTCATTTTGAACTCTAAATTAATACATAATTTGCATTATTTATGTTGATTGTTGTTAATGAGACATTTCAGAAAATCTTCAGAAAATTTTCAGAAATTTTACTAAAAATCACGTCTCAATTTTCTAATATTTCAACCAAGTTTTGCTGACTTATCTATAAACAATTAAACAAATAATTTGATTAGAATAATACATTAAGTTTCCAATTACTACGGTCTGTAGGAACTTTTCTCGAACATATATCGCAAGTGGTATTGTAAATCACAAAATAGGGCTTTGTTAAAAGCTTTTTCTGAATCACTGAGTTTTTGACTCTAAATCAATACTTGACATTATTTGTGCTCTTTGTGGTCAATATCAGAAATATCCGATAATTTACAGAAAATTTTCAGAAATTTCACTAAAATCAAATTTTTAGATATATTTTCTGATATTTCGAAAAAGTTTTTCTGAGTTATCTCTACACATAATCAAAAAATAATTTTGATTAGAATGATGCATTGAAGACAAGAATTACCTTACAAATCATTTTAATGATAATACAAATTAAAATACTCCTATCTCCTATACCTCAGTGCAATAAATTGCTCTCAATGCTAATAAATTACAATTTTGTAAAATCCACTTTCATTGCCTCTTTTCCCCAAATAATGGGCAAATACTACAATCTGTAGCAGTAGTAAATTCACATAAATGCCAATTTTGGTAAGAATGCATAGGAATATTAGATTGAAATAAAACATTTTTGAAAATTTCTTGCACAAACAGATGAAAATCGAAATCCTTTTTTGAACTCCCCTAAAACATTCAAAATTGGGGTACCCCGAATTAGAATGTTTTTTTTTCTGCAAAATCTATCGCAATTACGTTAAAAATTGGACAACTTGAAAACAATTTGAAAAACGAAGTCGGATTCTACAGCATAAAAGCTATGATTCTACTTATTTGGAATATTATGAATAAATTATAAATTAAATACAATAATATAATAAAAAATACGATATGATATAAAAATGTTAAAGAGGCGTAGCCTGATCAAATATTGCAGTTAAACATTAATAAATTCTGTAACATAATATTAAATATTTATATGTATTTATATAAGTATTTCCACAAAATCTTGTTGCAATGTTGGATCGTCTGCTGCTGCTGCTTATGCTGAACATAAAAATCTTCTTCTACATGGTCCGGCAGTTGAACCTTTCCAGATGGCGGTAAAGAATCCTTTTTTTTAACATTATGCTGTAAAGAGAATAAATGTAGAATAAAAATATATTAACGTTAATGCTCTTGAATATTGAATTTGAATTTGAAGAAAAATTCTTAAATATAAGAAACTAATTTAAAATTACATCAAATTTCGCCGATGTTTGGTAAAAAATACCAAAAATATTTTAGGTATGGATTTGTAGTTTTAAAGACTTAAATACTGGTTTCACTATAGAATCGTGCAAGCGATCTTATATAACTGACTTTCCCATCTCAAAATTATTTTGATAATTTTTTTTTTTTTTATAAAAAAGGAAACAAAATTGCAAAATTGAACATTTGTTTGCGATTTTATATTTAATTTGTTCGCCATTCTTCTAATATTGTGTACTGAAATTAACGAAAAGAAATTTATTTTAAAGTTCATGACAATTTTATGAGAAATAATCTTGTATTTTTTTTTTTGCGTAGTTATAACTATAATAATCGAAAAGAAGAACAAAAGAATTTCACCTTGGTTATCTTTCAAGTACCTGAATCAAAACTGTACGCAGCTTTTATTTTGAACCGAAATTGTCTTCAATTTTAGTTTACATCGATGACCGAAAAATAATTTCAATTTGGTTCTATTCCAAGTACCTGAATCAAAACTGTACGCAGATTTTATTCTGATTCCGATAGCTGAACCGAAATTGTATTAAATTTTAGTCTACATCAGCAACCGACAGATAAATTCAATTTAGTTCTGTTTCCGACAGTTTAACCGAAGTTGTACTCAATTTTAGTTTACATCAGCGATCGAAAAATAATTTGAATTTGGTTCTATTTAAAGTATCAGAATCAAAATTGTTCTGTTTCCGATATCTGAATCGAAATGGTAAACAATTTTAGTTTACATCAGCGACCAAAAAATAATTTTAACCTTTTTCTATTTTAAGTACCTGAATCAAAACTGTACGCAGCTTTTATTCCGATTCCTATGACTGAATCGAAATTGTCTTCAATTTTAGATAACATCAGCGTCCGAATGATAATTTCAATTTGGTTTTATTCCAGTACTTGAATCAAAAGTGTACGCTACTTTCAATTTATTAAATTCAATTTTAAAAAAATTGTATTAATTTTAATTTACATCAATGGCCGAAAAATAATTTCAATTTAATTCTGTTTCAAGTATTAAAATTAGCTTTTATTCTGATTCCGATAGTTGAACCGTATTGACTTGATTTGAATTGTGTTCAATTTCAGTTTACATCGGGGACCCCAACAGTTAAAACCTTTATTGAAAAATGTCTCTCTTTAAGAATTACTCTAGCCAACAAGGTTTTGAACAGAAGCAACCAAATATCTTTCCTAGGGTAATTTGGTGGGCTGAATTCGAAACTGCAGTCGGTGTTTCCCTATCACGTCAGGCTTTCGCGTTTATTACATAAAAAAAAAATCATTAGTTTATTTAAAAATCAATAAATTTTCAAAAGTGAGTGGCGTTATTTGAACGTCGTTCGTATTTTGCTGGTTCCCAGTCTCCCAGCGTGCATTTCATTCAATCTTGGTAAGCACGCTCTACTTGTTGGTCGCTCACTGCACTTAGGTTTTGTGGAAAAAAATATAAATGCAAATGAAGAAAATGCATTTTGAGTGACATTCATGCAGCTAATTCGGGATAATTTTTCAATAATTCAGCAACAATTTGTCTGTAGCTTTCACTCTTATTGTTTCCAAAAAAACTGTTCACGATGCTTTTGAAAGATTTCCAGGCTGCATATTCTTTCTCCAGTAAACATTGTGAAAAACTGTTATTATTTAATAGCTTCCTGGTCTGAGAGTCAACAAATATGCCTCCTTTGATTTTAGCATATGAAATTTTAGGAAAAACTGCTAACAAATATTTAACTGCTGTCCCACCTTTGTCCAGAGCCTTGACAAAGTTCTTTCAAAGGCCTAAATTTTATGTGCAGCGGTGGAAGCAGAACGTCATTTGGGTCAATTAATGGTTTATTTAAAATGCTTTGTTTTCCTGGTGAATACTCAGTCCACTCTGTTCTGACGTAATGATGCCATGTAGTGCGACTATCCCACAAAGCCAGAGAAAACAATATTTTGTGAAACCTCCTTGCATACCAGTCAACAAACCAATGACCTGAGACAGATTAATTTACAAATATTTACAATGATCTATACCACAGTGTGGCGCATAAGCAACGTTATGATTTAATCAGTGAACACATTTTTTGTTTAAGTTTTTTTTTTTCGTCTCTTTACAGAATATACTAAATAAAATATGGGAAATTTATGATGGAAAGGCTCAGCACAGGACAAAGAACCAAAGTTGTTCAATTTTACTTTGAAAGTCAGCATTCGATTATTAAGATCACATCGAAATTTCTTTCATGCTCGAAATGCTCCTAGCGCTCCAACAATTTACCGATTGGTTCAGCGTTTTAGGCAACAAGGGGTGTCTGTGATATTCCGCATGTTGGAAGACCTCTTGCAGTTCGAAATGAAATAACCATTGCTCAAGTGCAAGCAACTATTGAGGAAAACCCCGAAACTTCCATCAGGCGACGTTCTCAGCAGTTAGCTAAGCGGTCTTTGCAAAGAATTTTACATATGTTACATCTTTTCCCACATAAGACGCAATTAGCTCACGAGTTAAAACCAAATGATGCACAAGAACGCATTCAATATAGTCGCTTTTAACGTTACTTATGCGCTACCCTTTATATATAAAAAGAAATTTAAATCACACACTTTAGGGTCACCACAGATCTTCCATTTATTATCGTTGTATTTGTAATATCAAAATTTCGGTTATTGCTTCGAAATTTTCCTTTGTATTTTGGTGAGAGAACCTAGGGAATGATATCTGTGGGTCATTCCAGGTAGGGTTGGATATAGACTGGGCTCACCAGAAATACTTGTGCTGGTTCTTCTTTTCTTCTGATTATTCGTCCTTTTCTAGCGGTGTTGATTAAGGAATTTTGTGACCTGATAATGTGCACTTAGGAGACAAGATCGCCCGAATGCTGACCAAAGCAGAAGTACTCAAGATACCAACAGCCTTCACAACGTTACAAACTGTAGTTAGTGAAGTTGAGTTCACCTCCCCTGCACAGTTTATTTCATTTGCGACTCAAACGAAACCTTCACTTCAATGTATAATCATCAATCACAGTATGGATATTAAAATCCTTAAAATTTCAGTCCAAAAACTGTACTGTTGTTGTATGCAGTTGTCATAGCCATTGTAATATTTGTATAAAAATGTTTGATGCAAAATTGATCGTTAGCAGATTATCTCTGAACAAATAACACTCGGTTTTGTGGATTGGCACCAATAAATTCCAACTGATGCCGCCAAGGCTGGCTATATCCAAAGCATTGCAATTGTCGCACCCATGGCTTAGTGGCCAACCAAACGTTAGAATCTCTCCCCCAAACATATATTGGGGTATAGCAACTGATGCCAATATTGCATCAGACATGGGCAACTAATTATTGAATTGTCAATTTCATAGTGAATTTGTGAAATTTGGCACGAGTCATACAAACGATACGGCAAATAGTCGTATCACAGCAATGGACATTGCCTCCAAATCAAGCAAACGCAGCAGCAGCTGCGACCACCGACAACATCACCAGGAGCAATGGGATACTATCAATATGGACCGACCGACCGGCCACATTTGCACCCTCCGCTTTTACGTGATGCCATCTATAGGTATAATATCGTGATGCGTTAATTAGAAGCCCATTGCAAACGCTGTGCAATGTCAGGTCAAATAAAACAAACGAGAGTGGTCACATATCAAGCTAAGGCTAAAATAAAACGAAAACCAAGTCATAATACTGAGATTGGGTATTTGATATGATAATGCAGGAGAGAGCGCGGAAAGCCTAATAAGAAAATGCATGTAATTACGATGAGCTATGATATCGCATTGTTGCCCCAGGATAACAAATAAAAAAGTGCAGGAATGTGAGGATTACATATGCAGATTATGCACTGCAGATGTCATAATAGAATTCTGTGGAAAATCACATTTAAGCATTAGAATCAAAATGTATTTACATTTTCTAACTAAAGCATTTACCTATATTCAGCGAGTGCTGGTCTCGTTAATAATTGCAATATCTTATAGATGATTTGAGGTCACTCACTTAGCACAGATATCAACAATTAACTCATTTAAACATTAAGTGTTGAATATTCCATGATTACGCTAATTAAACGCTTGAATTTGAATCAAAACTCGCTGTCATGATGCACTCATAGCAATGGAAAGGAACATAATGGAATAGAATAGAGAATAGAATAAAGAATAGAATAAAGAATAGAATACAGAATAGAACAGAGAGGAATGGAATAGAGAATAGAATAGAAAATAGAATAGAGAATAGAACAGAGAATAGAATAAAGAATAGAATAGAGGATAGAACAGAGGATAGAATACAATAGAGAATAGAATAGAATAGAATAGATAATAGAATAGAGAATAGGATAGAGAATAGAATACAGAATAAAACACAGAATAGAATAGGGAATAGAATAGAGAATAGAATAAAGAATAGAATATGGAATAGAATAGAGAACAGAATAGAGAATAGAATAGAGAATAGAATAGAAAATAGAGTAGAGAATAGAATAGAGTAAATAATAGAATAGAGAATAGAATAGAGAATCGAATAGAGAATAGAATAGAGAATAGAATAGAGAATAGAATAGAGAATAGAACATAATAAATTAGAATAGAATAGAACAGAATAGAATAGACCACAAATATTTTTAAAAAATTCAACGCACAAATTTAGGGAAGGTTTAAGGTATTTGTAAAAATTTAGTGAAGGTTTAAGCCTTTCCTATTAAAATTGCTACGATTATCAGTTGTTTTTTTTTTCTCCAAAACCTGTATCTTATGCCCAAAAAGCCGCCAAT
>JAHXMU010022783.1:5476-26985 GCA_019455685.1 Philornis downsi | reverse complement strand
CAGGGTACAAGGGCTATGCCAACAAACATCACCATCGCCATCAACCACACACACGGGCGGCGATGGCAACAAATTTTCGTGTAATGCGACTAAAAACTGAAATACATGTTGGTGGCTTCCGTTTTTATTTTATTGGCTTTGTATTTTCAGATATTTCCCCGCACCACTAACGAACGGATCTATGGATGGCAGCGTTGAAAAGTGAAAAAAGTCCAAACAAGTATACGGATCGCGGCCCTGTGTCGTCCTGGCCGAGAACATTGCTAAGCAAATGTACAATGTTGAATTTAAAGTAGCACAACCGGTATTTCTTTGTTATTGTCATTAGAACCCCATACCGAATAATATTAGTAGTCGAAATTAGATCTCATCTGTGGGAAATTTTGGAATTCCGTTCAAGAAATACATACTCGTATACGAGTATTCATATGCAAAGTTGGCGACGGGCAAAATGTTTGCCCTGGAGAACGAATCCGAAAAATCCATTAGACAAATTAATAAAATGAATAACTAGACACAAACTAATTGTTATGTTAACAACATTTTATACCACGAAAAGTCATCTGAACTTTGCAAAATGTTTTTAATTTCGTGAATTTTTAATCTTTATGTGATGGAATTTATTTCTAGAAATGAGAGAAGGAGATCTTGATTGTAGTTGTTAATCTTCTCCATGAGCTAACTCAATTTCGGTAACTATTTTGAAGAACTTTGGCATCTCCATCTTACGCGTTTCGTTATTGGTGGGATAACTCTTTAATGATGACGCCTTAGCCACGTTGACTGTGGTAGGCGCCTTTTCAGAGCATCTTAATCATCACTTTGTCACGCAGGAGAGCTTTTCGCTTCCTTATTGTATCCTTTCTTGTACAAGTACACATACGAGTATACCGAGGATTTTAAAGTGTTTGTCAAAGTGAAAACAATTGCAACTTTTTTATTACACATTATTGTTTTCTATGTAACAGGTTCTTTGCTAATTTCTCATTTTTTGACAAAAATTCAGTCACATAAATAAAAAAATCACAACTAAATTAGGAAATATAAGCCTATTGCATAGTAAAGAATAATGCATAATAATAAAGATGTTATCGTTCTCACTTGTAAACCCTTCAACGCTTCAGTGGACATACATAAGTTGAAAAATTGTACAACTAATACACGGGAGATGAGTGCAAATGTGAAAAGGCCATCTATCGTGCATTAATTGAACTACATAGGAAACATTCGTTCAGAATATAATGGTTGGCAAGTCCTATGCAGTCTCGAAATTGCCTAATGATAAATAGTACTTAGCATATATATATACATACATATATATATAATATATATATAATATAATATATATATATATATAATATAATATATATAATATATGTATATATAATTTTATATATTAAATAGGCTTTATTTTATAGAAATATCATTTACTTATAGTTTTTCTTTTTGTTGAAACCAAAAATGACTAAAATTAAAATACAACTTATGTTGATGATGTGAACAGAATTCTTATAGAATTATGTATCGCTTCTCCATAACTTTATGGTTTTATTGCCTCCTCCAAAGCCGCCGAGGCAATTATATTTTCCGTCGTATAATAACGTATAATTCCCATCCTAATGGATATGTAAAAATAATAGAATATTGACGGAGTCAGTAGCATTCTAATGAGGTTTTCTTTTTTGCCACAACTTAGTATTTTATCTGTGTTTCGTCCAAAATCTGTTTTTCTGTGCTCTTTTCTGGAAAAGATATGTACATAATACATATTATAATATATCAATATTATGATTCTTCTGAAAATGTTTCCTTTGGCTAATGAGAGAAATGATTTGGCAAATTTTGCTTTATATAATTTATATGCCAAATAGGCAATGCATAAGCAATACATAGTATATATAGAGTATATAGCATATATACTAGATATGTGTACTTGCAGAGAGCTGATTTCAAATCGATTTGGTATCCAGAACAGGGGATTCGGTTTTGTTACGTTACAGCTATGTTTTTAGTTTTTTGGCTCCCATAGAAGCCAGCTTTCTTTATAGTCCGATTTACAAAGTATGATTTGACAGGCTCAAGTGCAAACATTATTGGAGATGGGCAAAATCGGTATATACAAGAATATTTCAGGCTTGATGAAGTAATATTGTGCAATTTATTCAATGTCTGGCACTCGTTACTTCATTTCCTGCTTTTACTAACTTTATTTCTGTTGCACTTTTCCTCTTTCCGCACTGTCAGTTTTATATTACGAAAATGTCTTTCAACATTTGGTCCATCTACATCTCTGGTTATCAAAATATGGTTACGACACTGGCAAGTGGATACTTATCGGGCTTGTTTGGCAACCCTGTACGAGGGCTGAAGAGCTAGACATAGCAATAAATGTGACTTTTGTATATGGTAAAAGTGTGCTACTTATCGGTCTGGCTTGGCAACCCTGTATGAGGGTTAAAGAGCTGGACCTAACAATAAATGTGACTTTAGTATATGGTAAAGGTATGCTCATACTGTAAACTGTTGCCAATAGATTTAAAATTTGGTACATGTTTGATTTTCATAATAATATTTCGCATTTTTCTTATAAAAAGTTATATACATATTCTCTTTAAATTTGGGAGAGAACCAGAATAAACCCAGTTTGCCCGGTTTCTTGGTCATCCAAATGGCAATCTTTTGCATAGCTCGTAAACCGGTTTTCTGAAAAAAACTAATAATTGAACACCATACTAATAACGCATTTAAACACCTACGCAATTTGTTTCCTTAAGACGATACCGCAACTTTATTTAAAGCCAAAAAATCCTCCCCTCACAACCCCGCAATTGACATAATTTAGTGGCAACAGTTTAAACCTTTTTTACTTATTATACATATGTACATATATATACACGCACACATGATATCCTGATTATGGAGTTATCCTGACAAGCTCGGCCAGCTCCCTTTGCTGTAGTTTGCCGCGCGCCGCGACAGGCACAGAAGATAATGGCGGTGTATAAAATTTCATTTGATAATTCCAGAATTTAGCCCAACTGATTAAAACGATGTTATGAATACTTAAATTAAGAATGAGCACAGATGTTATCATATCCAAGTACAAAATGTTACCCCCTTGCCCCTTTTTTCCTTTGTTATTTGATGGTCGTGTGATGTCATGTTGTTGTTGCTGTTGTTGTTTCGGTATTCCTTAATTGTATTGTTGTAGTCGAGCTGTAAAACGTGCAACACGCGTCACACCATTTTTGGCACGCATCACATTTACACACAAACGGCGACATGGAGGCAAGCAGCAGATACAGCAACCATAGCCAGCGGTGGCAGTAACAAGAAGAGGTTATGCACATCATGTCTCTCTGCTGCCCATATGGATGGATGGATGTGAACAAATGCCGTGCTTCACACCCCTTTCCCTGTCACACAATTGGAGAACTGGTCAAGCGGCCTTGTGCCTCTTCTTAAACTACTCCATCACTGACCGAACAGCAGGAGGAAAACAAGTTTTTGATCCTTTTTCCGTTGGTTTGCTGCCTCAAACGAGTTGTGCTCAAGTCGACGGCAGTCGGCAGAAAACTTGAAATTATGTAAATTTCTTTACGAGCGTTTTACAGACCTACGTTTGCAGTGTGAGGGGTTGAAATTTCATAATCATTACAATAAAAAAAAGGTCCTTTATCAACAGCAGAGAGCCTGCTTGCGAAAGGGACATACGATTAAAATCGACGGCTGAAATATTAACGAATTCATGCGGAGCAACTTGTTACTTTAACAAATGAATTATTACAATGATTCTAATATTATGAAGTGAAGAAAATAACAAAATTACCAAACAGAGCGTTAACTTCTGAAGTCATAAATTATATCCTTTGTGGATTGAGCAGATTCTTGCTCAAACAAGATTTGATTTCTGCAAGAATGATAGATGAAATCAAAAACAAAAAATGCAAATTTTTATGGTGTTGTCGAAGTATTTACTTGAAAACGATAAGAAATTTCACAGTAAAGAACATAACGTAGGAAGGAAACATTATGAAATTATGTAGATTACTTCATGCCGCAATAGGAACATATGTTGTAAGGAGTTTTTACTAAAACATTTTACACACAAATCCAGTCCAATTTTTAAATTTTTCTGTACAAATTTCAAAGAAGCCAAGATTGTTGCTCTTCATATTTGCTTAAGCAACGCGTAATTCAATATCTTCTTAGAAAATCTAGCATGGAGCACTTGAAGTGAGACATAACCTTACTTTTTTGTCATTATTCTCAACCTTTGACATTTTCGTTCTGTGGTTAGTTATCTACTTGAGAAAGTTTTTGCAAAACAAGGCTAGTTTGGACAATTTTTATAGACCATTTGCACAAGCCTTTGCTGCCGAGTAGAAGTAGCTGTATGAATTTTAACATGACCGTACATGCGCTTACGGTGTCCTTCGTTTAGGATACCTAATTGAAGCCGCGTAGACTCCGTGATGTGATATCAACTTCGAGAAAATTTATGGAATTTATGAATTTTTAGCGTTGATTCGTTATTGTACATAAAACGTCCATATTTTACTACCTATCTGGAGCTAAATGGACAAGGATTTCCGAGAATAATTCATAATAATTCATCATCGCTGTTGGCCCCGTGGTATAAATAGGTGAATGCTTTTAAACGCAGCTATATATCTATTTACGATTTGGCAAAATCGACTGCTGTGGCACAAATTTAAAAACTATGATGTTGTTTTGACAGAAAACGCACGACCTTGTTGAATACGTTAGAGGTCTCAGCTTTGAGGAGAGGTAATATGCGCGGAATAATTCACCTCAGTTACTTTCCGATTACTAATTAATTTCTTTCCCTTATATGGCGAAAACTTTGAGGGCTATAAGGCTACCTTTCCAGTAATATTTTGAGGAAGACACGGTCATTTTATACGACTGACATTTCTCCCCTGTTTATAAAGAGTTATCCATTTTTCGGTTTCGAAAGGAAAAGTTAAATAAAGTACACACAAAGCTATGATTTCGATGAAACTTTTATTTCATTATAATGCTTGGACCTTACCATTATATAAGAAATACAATGTCATTTAAATGACCGGTTCTGAATTGGCTGTAGCAGTGGATCCTTTTGGGTTAGTTTTCGACCACTTTTTCGCCCATTTCGGGCGGTATCTCGGCAATAACTTGACGACTGTTGGTTTCCAAATGCTCCAACGTAAACACGGTCTTTGACGTAGCCCCACAGAAAAAACTCTAACGGCGTCAAATCGTATGCTCTTAGTGGCCGGTTGACGTCGCCAAAACATGAAATTATGCTTTCTAGAAACTTCTCATGCAATAAAGCCAAAATCGATCGTTTGAATCACCACTTTTATGGCAGGCTTTTATTATTTGTACGTATTCTTTGGTTGTTAAACGATCCATATTCGTAAATAGTTTGTCACTGAATAAATAACACTTCAGATGACAAGTATTTTACAGCTGACAGCCTTGCCAGACCAGCGGTTTTGAAACCAATAAATGGATAATTTAATTTATTTATTCAGAATTGTAATTTTAAGCCTCAAGGCCGATTTGATTAAATTACGAATACAATAATCCTATCAAGTCAATATTCTATTGCTCAAATCTATGGCTTCTCTGTTCTATTCCTGTATAATTCTTGTATTGTTTAATACTTCTGTATTTCAACAGTTGTACATTTCAACATTTTGCAACTGTTTAAATTTACTAAGTTTTTCAGTATTTAAATATTGATGTACCTTGAAGATTTATGTGTAAATATTGAAATATGATAGTTCATAAGCAAAACGTGTTTTTAATACAATAATGTATACTATACAGTAGCTGATGAAACTCGAATTGTTTTCCTCCTTAGAATTTACAGAACAAATGTCCTATAATTGCCATTACCTTAGATATGATTCAGCAAGGAGGCACTACATTCCCTTGTGAATACAACATTTGCATTTTGATTTGAATTTCATGTTTTTTATTCATTTTCCCCATAATTGCAGTATTTTCTACTACTAGCTGCCAGCTCTACCTAATATCTCATCCTTTTTAATTCACAGTCTTTTATATTTTCATTTCCTTTTGCATTATCAAAATATCATTAGGTGTCCCTGGGGGACTTGAGAGAATCGCGCACATTTAAAAAATGTTCCCCTAATTATTTGTGTCCAAAAATGATCACAGTTGTGAGTAAGTCCTGTGGTCGCTACTGTGCAATCAACAATCTGCTCATAACCTCCCTTATATTCGGGCGAAATAAGCATTGATGGTTGTCTGTTTTTTTTTTCCGTGGGATTTCTTCTACAACTCACCACACCACATGATACCGTTCTCCAACAATAGAATAGTTCCCAACAATTTTTGTTTTTGTTGAAACCATGAGATTTGGTTATCGCCTAGTCAGGGACGACTTGCCGTTATTTGATATTTTCCCAAATTATCTCCTCTCTCTCTCTATCTCTATCTGTCTCTCTCTTTCTCCCTCCGTCTTTCCGTCTCTTTGTTTGTAACATTTGGCCTACACGGAACCATCATTGATCAGAATTCCAAAAACAAACAGACTTTAAATTTAATCTTGTAGTGAGTAAAAACAAACAATCCAAAGATGTAAACATAGATATGATGAATGTATTCAAGTGTAAAATCCCCGAAAGAGTCTTAACGTCCAGGTTGCCATGACCATTGAAGAGCAAGTGAAGCCTCAATAAGGGTGTAGAGTACATGGTGCGTTTTGTGTGGAAACCTGATCGCTGCGACAAAGTGCAGCACGTGTGGCAAACATCCGCGGCCATTAATCTGTAATTGAGCACTCAGCCCTGGGTGCTCTGAATATGTTGATTTGTTCCCTTTATCAAATGCTCGCTTGCTTTTCCTGCATCACGTCGTGAACATATTAGTTGTAAACTTAATATTATCAGCTTTACCCTTAGAGATTCCCAGTGCCCGTCCCCATTGTTGCTGCATATCTAAGTCACCCTCTAGTTGGCATTTCGGTGGGTGGCAACTTCCATTCATTTTTCATTCATAATTAAAAGAAATCCCTGATCTGGCTGTTGTCCGTAGGTAGGTAATATTTGTGTGTGTGGGAGGGTCACCCACAGGAAAATGTCCATCAGAACATATAATTAAGCATTTAACACATGCATAAATAGTTGGTCGGCTTTGACAACATTTGCTAAACGTGTTCCTTAACCGTTCTGTTCGCTTACTGTAAACTTAGTATCCTTAGCCCTTGCAGGACGTCATTTGCCAGTAAATGAAAATTATCGTTATTAAGACGTAAACGTTTATTAGGCATAGACATGCATGTGCTTGTAAGCTGACGTTGAAGTAAGAAAAAATTTGTATTACGTAAAGGTAGCCGTAACTGAAATTGTAAAATAGTAACTATTGAATGGAGAGTTTGAGGAAGCAACACAATTTTTTTTTTTCATTATTAAACGTTTCGCATATTTTAGCAGTGAGCAATTGAGTTGTTAAAAGTTTTCAATTGCAATATGTAAAGAAAGACGACCCTCTAGACTATTTATTATAAAACTAAAATGATTTCCGGATTATATTTTCTGCTGTCATCGTTTCTCCAAAACAATATTTTGGTAAGGAACTAAAAAACAGATAACGCCACGGGCTTAACAAATGTATGCTTTTCGCATTGCGCATATTTTTAAGTGTACAATTGAGTGTTAAATCACTATTTTTCTGCATTCGCTTCAATTAAATTCAGTCACAGATTCCTATTTAGAAAATTTCTATTTTATACTATTTGCCTCTGTTTGAAGAATGTTTGAAGATACATACATACATATATGTATGTATATTACGCTCCACCTATCGTATGGTAATTGTACTATTTTAGGCACTATCATCAAAATGTAGAATGTAGATTCTCGCAACTGCATGAATGGTTTAGGCGGCTATCCGGTGCACACATAATATATTTTTTATATTTTTCTATTCTTACATTTTTACAAAATATGTTCATTTTTTAATGAAGGAGGAAATCATTCAATTTCTACTTAACAAAATAGTCAAAATTTTGGTGTAAAATGTGTCAAGAGAACGTACTGAAAATACGTCGATACGTAATACTCGTACCTTACCGATGCAAAACAGATATCTATTTATTAAGAAAGTATACCAATAATTTATAAATGCTGTTATAAAACAAGTATATATATTTAATAAATACATATAATTCGATTTTAAATATATAAAGTACTCCTTTCTAATATCTGAATCTGAAGCTATCTTTAGACCTCCATTGGAAAGGGTTGTCTTTTTTCTTTTATAGATAAAATTGTTAAAACTTTTGCTTACAGATAGCAAGAGTAGGAACAGTCTAAACTACTTCAACTGCATGGGCTAAATGAATATATATTCCTTTGCCTCTATATTCTTTGCTTGCGAAACTATTTAGTGAAAGTATCCAGTGGAAATTGATTTAATAAATAATTCATTATTATTAGGAAAAAATTCAAGGTTAGTGATAAACTATATTTTCAGTGGAAATCGAATCAGTTTTGTTTTTAATATTCTTTAGACATAACATTTAAATATTCCCCTTAAAGAAATACAATTTTCTCATGCTGACAGTTTTTATAAGAATAGAATAAAATGTAGTTTACAACGTCGTATACTATTTTTTATATCTTGCTTGCACGCCGCCTATAACTCATTAAGTATAACCACCATTTCGAAGAGTTGCCATCGCAGAAGGATGAAATTTTAACACAAGTTTTTCAGTGTCGTTCACAAATTGCAAATAGCAGAGCATAACATTTGTTTTAAAGAAATTTATATTCAAATTGTGCATTCAGAGTATTATAAATGGTAACTTATTCGTCTCTTCCTTTTTGTCTCACAGTTCAATCACTTGTGCCTTCAACATATGATATATGCTCCAATGTAATTTAGATTTTACATCAATAGTTAATATTTGCAAACTTTTTTCACCTTTTGGGGGCTCATTTGATATGCAGACATTCATATAAAAGTATGCACATGTATGTGTTAATACAAATATGTCCATTATTTGGGGACTGTGAAAACGACGAGAACGAAAAAGAGAGAGAGAGAGAGAGTGGATGGTGTTATATGGCTAATACTTTCGTGTGTTAATCTAAAGCCAAAGAAATAAATTTTTTGTTCTCATCACTCAATTTTAGTACTGTTTGCCTTCTTCCTGGTGTGATTGAAATGTACTGTCAAAGACGTCAAATACACAGCAATACAATACGAAAAACATCGATTGTTTGCCACTTTTATAAATACACACCCATAGAAAGAAAGGATGAATGTATTAGCTTAAGGAAAAACAAGCATCTGTTTAGAAAGCCATAATACTTAATAGGTATGGAACATTTTGGGTTAGGAGTTTCAATTCTACACGCTATATCAACGACGCTAACATGCTGTTCGTATACTAATTTAGGGCCATCTATTTAGGAGCCTGAAAGTTTTTTAATCACAATGCAGGATACAAAAAAAAGTGATGTCAAATTCTGAAAATATGGTTTGCGTTATTACAAATCCTCTTTATTTAAACTAATTTAATTGATCAATTTAGAGCAATTTCTAGTTATTTAAATGGATCGTTTAATTGTACCATGAGTTGTACATCTAATAAAATACACACGTATTGTGATCAAAAATATTTGATGATTGGATTGAGCCTTAAATGATATGCGCCGTTTGCGCGAAGCAATTCGTCAGAAACGCACAGAATTGTGGAAAAACCAATCATGGATTTTGCATCATGATAACGCACCAGCTCACACATCGATGCTTGTGCATGAGTTTTCGGCCAAAAACAAAACCGCAATCATGCCTCAACCAACGTATTCACCGGACTTGGCCCCCGCTGACTTTTTCCTCTTCCCAAAAATGAAGACGCAGATGAAAGGAAAGCGTTTTGCTGCGATTGAGGAGATAAAAGAAAAATCGAACAGGAGCTGTTGGCAATACCAGAAACCCCGTTTCAGAAGTGTGTCGAGGATTGGAAAAAACGCTGGCCTAAGTGTATTATATCTGAGGGGGATTACTTTGAAGGGGACAAGATAGTTTGTGATGAATAAATAAATACTTTTTAAAAAAATTGAAAATAACGGTTATTTTTTGATCACACCTCGTTATGCGAATACAAAGCTTAATCATAATCTTTTGCATGACATTAAGTTCGATAAATTTACTTAATGCTCGACTAAGTTTTAGGATTTATTGTTATTATGCTTATTATTATATATGATTTATCTTTGCGTATATAAAATGGTTCCTTTGTCGGCTGTTACTCATCGGCCAGGCCAAGAGGCATGCATAGAATCAAAACTGGGTTGTACAGGGTGGGCCATAACGGTGTTGGCGGTTTAAATATTCAATTAAAAAAAACTACGAAACATAAAAAAAAATATATTTGTATTTTTAAAAAGTAGAAGCATGGGAATTTTTAAGACTTAAAAATAATGTTGTCCAAATGGCTTCCCTCGGCTGCTTGACACTCTGGAACCGAAGTCTCAAATTTTGGAAAACTCGTTGAAAAGTTGTTCTCGGTATTTTGTTACTTTTCTGAATAATGTTCCTCTTCAACTGCTCTAAATTGGTCGGATTATTCTCGTAGACTACCGATTTGAGGTAGCACCATAGAAAATAATCGCATGGAGAGAGATCGGGGCTATGTGGGGGCCATTCAATATCCCCCCCTTTTCGAAATGAGTTTTCCAGGAAAAACATTTTTCAGCAGCTCTATAGATACCCTAGCCGTATGACATGTGGCCCCATCCTGTTGAAACCACATCCTCGCGGTATTGCCTTGAAGTTCTTGCAAAGCTGGCACCAAAAAGTCTGCTAGCATGTTGCAATAATTGTTCGCTCTAACCGTCATCGCATGCCCTCTTTCGTCCTCAAAAAAGTATGGTTCAATAATACCGGTTGACATTATCCCCAGCCCACACTGGGCGACCACGAACCGTAATTAGTACTGTTGAGCCGGTTGTTTCAAACATTCTGATCCATTTTCGTATCACATTGGCGCTTGGAACTTCACTTAAATCGTGTAAACCGTGTTCATGCCGATACAAACGTCGTGCAATAATCACTGATTTATTTTTTTCGTAATGCGCTCGGACACAAAATGCACGCTGCACTCCTGTGTACTAAATTTGCAGGAAGCGGCGCAGCGAACAACATATCCCCCCGCCACCACGCGCCGCGCGTTACCGAGAAATTAAGGAATTAAATCGCCAACACTCATATGGCCCACCTTGTATATTACCCTTACAGAGTATATGGTTTTTTAAAATTGAAAAATATTTCTGGTTCAGCACCCAGAACAGACCAAATTTGTCATTTTTGCTTGAGATAATACAACTGGGAGTACATGTAAGTCTCTGTCTTTTTCCGAAAGATGGCGCTACCAGTTACATATGATTGAAATTCTCAAATGTAAATCGGCATATCGTAACATTGGGCGATAAGCGTGCAATATTAATGGTTTTTTATCATCGTAACATTTGCGAAAATATCGACTTTTTAACTCAATAGGCGTCATAAGCGGGAACTTTTGATATACTTCTATAAGTTGGAAAAATCTGCATCTAAGGCACATCGATTGTTTATAGAGGTTGATTTGAGCGGAACAAAGTGTTGTGAGTAATTTCTAAAGTTTAAGAACGGTGGATTCGACGTCGACGACAAGGGAAAAAGGTGAAAGATAGAAAGAGGCCAATTTTCTTGTATATCTTTTGTATATTTTAAATATATATCTTCATAATTATCCTACGTGAAAAAAGCACCAAAAACTATCTTCTCTGTACACTAATACGAGCAAATTTGTTCTACAAATATTTTCCCTACTTGCCGAATTCGGACAAAAACTCATAAACAAATATTTTAAAAATTGTACAAGGAACAGTTTTTGTATAACATTAAAATAGTTGTACCATCAATTCCAACACAAAGAAATAACGATTTCTAAAGCAACAAAATTACACGGGAGCTTCCCAAAGCGATTTAAATGGCTTCAGTATACACGCTCCCTTCCTCTCCAGTTTGTCACACCAAGTTTTACTGCGATCTCAAAACCCGATATTTTGGTCAGCTCTTTTAACTCTTTAAAAATATGAACTTCTAAGAAAGAAATTTCACATCCTCTCCCCAATAAACGGTTTTAAACCACTGTTGCTCCTTACGCGCCTATAACCACCTTGTAAATTCCACGGTTTCCCGTTTCTTCACTCCACAACAGCGGCAACAAAAACTTCAACTTAATCGCAATTAAGTATTTTTGGAGGTTGGACTATTAGTTATTTACTTGGCCGTTAACAGTATTTGAAGCACCCCATATAAGTGATTAAATGTCCTCAGGTTTGAATTGGTCACAGATAAACCCACGAACGAAAAGTTTAATAAATTTCTGTATTAACTGGAATTAACAATATATTTGAAGACATCAAAGTTTTGTTTCCTGTTGTTTGCTTTATTCATCTGTTTGCGACCCTTCTTGCCACGAATGCCAAAAACGTTATCCTTCTTTCGCTGCACGTCGTGTTACCTTTCAGTTTGTACGCTATGAAACGCTTGACATCATTCATCCCCCCCCCCCCAAGCTTGCTGGAATATTTTCTTAACCATTTGCTGTTGCTTTGATTTGGCTAAGCTTATTTCCCTTAAGGGGCTGCTAGGCATTAGAATTGCAGGGATATCCAGGCAGAAAGTGGAGGGGGGAACAACAAGACCATCAGCTACCAGCATTACCATTAACGTTACGGCTCTACGTACATACATACGGCTTTGTGTCAATAACTCCGGCATCATAGATACACGAACAACACAATAACCAGATAGTAAAGTATTTATATCGAAAATTGCTTTAAGGGTTGTTTGACCCAATCAACAATAGGCGAAGCAGAAAGAGAGGGAAAAGTGAGTATCACACATATCTGTAATTTTATTAACTAATGGGAAAATCATCAACACCAAGGGCAGGCCAACGATTCCATATAATCGTAGCCTAAAGCGTAGACATGCGAACGTACAGAACATATCCAAACGACCGTCCGTTGTTCTAAAGCATTTATAGCACTCTGTCTATGCCCTCTTGAAATGTTATGTGCCTCGACGACTTTATACTTTTTCCCCTTTCTCCTTAGCAGTTATTTGCCTTCACTTCACTTCACTTTGAACTATAATCATTTCTATCGAATTTTTATATGTCGAATTTCAATCATAATCGCCAGATAGGATCGTTTCTTTTCCCCGAGATTTATTGAGTGATTTCAATTACTTTTCTATACACAGTGCCTGCTTAGGTTCAGCTCACAAAACTCTAACAAATAACTTTAAATTGAACATGAAAGCACTTGAGGTCTCAGCAACTGTGAAAGAACAAAACACATTCAAGCGACAAAATATTCCCATAATTAAAGTGATACTCAAGACCTCAATATGACGACTCAAGTCCTTCGTCTTGTATTCAACTGCAAGTAAATCGTTCTTATTCACTACAAACAATGACTGCTGCCTGAAGAGGCGCAAGCTGTACAACAGCAAAAACAGTTTCGGCCCAGGAGTCATCACACCTTTTTAACAATACTAAGAATCGAAATTAATTCCCACAATTTGAGAATTTCTTAATAAGGATTTGTTTTAATCAATTCAAGTTGTTTAGTGGCAAACATAACTTTAACAATTAGTTGATGCCGTTTTAAAACTGTGTCAATTCTAATTTCATTCCACATAACTTAAGGGATAGTTATAGTAATATATGGAAAATATAGAATATTCAAATGAGGTTTTCTCATAGTATCGTAAAGAGACCTTTATAGGAAGTTTATTCTTACAACAAATTTGATGGGACCCTGTCCATAAGACCGATACTAAATCCTTTCCAGATATATAGAAGTATGTCCGGAAGTTAAATTTTCATGCATAGAAAAGTGTTTAACAAGATGCAGTCTCATGTAAAGTTTGTTTCCTCCGGACACTCTCCGTTTACAAAGTACAGGATGGCACACGAATCGTGCCACAAACGCAAAACGTAACAACTTTTTATTGATATTTGAAGATGTTGAAGGTGTTTTTTTTTACCCAGAATTGCGCTGAAGACGTAACCGTTTCAACAGCATTTGGTTCCACCAAGATGGAGCAACTGCACACACAGCCAGGCCGGTTGTGGCGGAGCTCCAAGGAAAATTCTTAAACAAATTAATATTCAGAAACTCCACTTTCTGCTGGCCCTCAAAGTCAGCTGACCTGACTGCACTAGACTTTTTGTTATGAGATTATGTCAAGCAAGGGATGGAGGAGTCTGATCCTTCGTTTACGACTGTAAAATATGAAGAGCAGCCAAGACGAACACCGTAGTGGTCGACCAATTAAGGTGTCCACGCCAGACACGGTTAAGAAAATCAAAAAAATGGTATTGGATGGGCGTCAGCTGAACTAGCGTGAACTAGTTGAAGTAATAGGCATTTCAAAAAGTGCTACACATCGTATATTGATAGAAGATTTGAAAATGGGAAAGCTGTGCGCAAGATGGGTGCCGCACTTGCTTTCAATAGAGCAAAAACAGCGTTGTGAACATGTTTCAGTAAAGTGTTTGGCAATGTTTCACTGCTATAAAGCCGAATTTTTGCGTCGACTTATAAGCATGGATGAATCATGGGTGCACCACTTCACACTTGGGACAATGGAACAAACAAAGTAGTGGACTGGAATTGGATAATCGTGTCCAAGGAAGGTGAAGATGGTTCCATCTGCAGGCGAGGCTATGGCGTCGGCGTTTTTGTGTGAGCTAGCTGAAATTATAGGCATTTCAAAAAGTGTTACACATCGTATATTGATCAAAGATTTGAAGATGGGAAAGCTGTGCGCAAGACGGGTGCCGCGCTTACTTTCAACAGAGCAAAAAGAGTCGTGAACATGTTTCAGTAGTGTTTGGCGATGTTTCACTGCAATAAAGCCGATTTTTTCCGTCGATTTATAATCATAGATAAGACATGGGTCTTACACTTTACACCTGAGGCAAAGGAACAGTCAAAGCAGTGGACTGGAAAGGGGGAATCGTGTCCAAAGGAGGCGAAGACGGTTCCATCTGCAGGCAAACTCACTTTAGGTAATGAAATTATGGAAAAAGACCGCATTTGGCGAAAAAGAAAGCGCTGTTTCATCAAGACAATGCTTCAGTTTACACATCCACTACTGCGATGGCCAAAATTAATGAATTAAAGTTCGAAGTGCTTTATCACACATCTTATTTGCCAGATTTAGCTTCCTCGGACTATTTTCTATTTCCAAACTTAAAAAATGGCTCGGTGGTAAATGATTTGCCAACAATGAATAGGTGGAGTCTCCGGTCGATGACTGTTTCGAAGGAGTTCAACAGTTCTTACTATAAATAGGTTGTAGAAGCTATTGAATATCGTTGGAAAAAGTATATGGAGCTAAAAGGATTATGTTGAAAAACATAGAAAATTGTTCCTAATTTTTTTGTGTTTTCTTTGTTAGGTCGGCTAGTTTTGGGAGCGCCCAAAGCACATTGCATATGGCAATTTGCTTTTTGTATCAA
Organism: Philornis downsi; assembly: GCA_019455685.1. Classification (NCBI taxonomy): domain Eukaryota; kingdom Metazoa; phylum Arthropoda; class Insecta; order Diptera; family Muscidae; genus Philornis; species Philornis downsi. The sequence goes on along the minus strand of JAHXMU010022783.1, from coordinate 11,417 downwards.
AAACGTCCACATTAATTGCAATAAATGCATTGAAAGACACATTTTATTAAAAATCGGTGTATAAATTGTTCATAGAGCACAAGTTATGAGAGTATGGGGAAATGTTTTCGCTTTCACATGGAGGAGCGTCTAGAGAACCATTTCAAGTGCAGACAAGTACTTACATTCAAAGACATTTCCCATATAGAAAACCATCACAGAAGGATCATTCATCACTCATGTATACCGGTTGGGGAAAAGATCACCTTTACCAGCTCCTTTACCAATTCCTCCTGAGACTATAGAATTGATTCGAATTGGTTGCACTTAACGCTTTCCATTTACAAAACATCAAATATCTCAGATATGATGGATATTTCCGTGTGGCCGGAACTAACTCGATTCTGGGCAAGTTTTTCCACACCAAAGATGTAAACCATTCATTCATACTAACATTTAGTCGAATGAAAAAAGGAAACCAAAACAATGAGAAATGTTTATTATTGAATGGTCGTCCATGAGAAGAAACATTTGTGTTCATGTTGCATGTAACATGAGGCTGGCTGTATGCACAAATGTTGCACTACTCATAACTTTTGAATAGTTTCAATTTGTTTGTGTAGCATTTATCGTAAACAGGGAACCACACCGAACCACATACACATTTCGCCGGATGGACATTAAGTAACATGTGTACACACATGCTGTCCAATTGTGTGCAATAGTGACGACTGCAAATTAGCACCTCTGTAATACTTTAAAACTTGCAACAGGAATAAGCATAAGCATAATGTATGCAGAAAAAGTTGTTTTCGAAATGTTCATCATTTCCCCCGCGACTGGTTTACTGAGATACGAGTATTTGTCATTCACTTTATGGACCAAAATTGGCAAGGACATTGGCCAAACCACCACCCTGAATGTTTGCACTGAATTTGCCACCACCATTGGCAACTATGCTGCGACAACATCCTCCGCGTTGTTGCTTGAGCAAATATGATTTTGACTTTGATGGACGGAGAGGTAAAACTCTAATATGAAATTATCAATTTAACCCCATTTGATAGAGCTCGAAGTGCGGACACAACGAGGGAGGATTCCTTATACAAACCATAGTAAATAAGGAAACCCCCTTTACAAATGGACGGACATCACATGAAATGCATTCGAAACATTCGGGGTCGTGTCATCAAATCGTGGGAGCACAACACATGTTCTCTCGAAGGCGTTTCAATTGTTGTGATTCTTGCTGGCAGGGAATGAAAGCTTTATTCGACTTAGGGTTAATCCACTTCACATTACAGCCCTGCGTCTGCTGCCACAAGAGATCTCGGAAATGTTGCATTTTGCCAGTTTGCTAATAAATGCAAAAGGGAATATTTGCCCTGGATTCGAATCAACATCTGGGTAAATTTATTCATTTCATTTTATATTAATTAGATTTGCATAGCAATTATTTGAAGGTTTTCGCAAGCAAAATATTTGAAATTTCATTTTAAGATTCCCATAAAAGTTTGAAGAGGAAAATTCGACAAAATGTAGAATCAAACTAAATAACAAGGTAAATCAACAATAGATGAGCATGGAAAGCAACTGTTCTGAAGAACAATTGCACCATGAAAATATTCTACATTCAAAAAAGATTACACTACGATTTCAAAATATTGTTTTTAGTCTGAATCGAATACTATTTTCCCAGAATATTTGTAAAGCTGCTTATTATATGGGCTCTTAGCTTAATTTACCAGGCTGTGCAAATTCTCTATTCTACTTAAGTTTCTTTTTTATCTACGTGTTATACTAAATTTTAAGTTAAATTGAGACGTAAAATATACAAAATTTCGGTAAATTAACATAAACGGCAATCGATTAAAAGGCAGTATTCTCTCGCTTCCACTGCTTACAGAACAAAGTGGTGTTTTTTAGAAGGGAATACAAAAGCTGTAGAAGGCAGAAGAACCTTCATCTAGGAAAGTCAATATCCGCCAGAAGTTCCAGGGTTTCAACATACGAATCTGTGCAAGACCTATCTGCCAATGAAGCCCAAAGCGGTTGGACCCTAGATAAGAAACCTCTAAAATGGGTAGCATCGCCAGCACCATTTGTGGTCTCGTTGTCGGTGAAAGGGTTGTAGTTTATATCACATTGCTTTCCCTTCGCCTTGTTTGATAGACTGATTTTTGCAGAACGACAAGCTGCCTAATCCGCCATACTGAGATGTTGTGCTACGAAACGCGAGAGGACAAGAGTTCAGAAAACGAAACTTGAAGGCCCCAACTTGATCGTCGACCTCTCACAATATGGATTAATTAATTCGCACGTCACAGTTTGAGAAGCATTTACTGGACTAGAGTAGACTATTACTCGATTACTCACCAACCGTCGCTCAAATAATGAAGCTGACTCTATCAGGCTTTGAACCCGCGACCATGCGAACGACAGTCGCTTGTATTAACCATTGTGCCACCGTCAGTTGAGGTTTAGTTTGTCTAAAGACAGCGAGAGGGATGGCAGCATGCTGCATGAAAAATATGATATCTTTGTCGGGGTTTGAAACCAGACATTTTCACAAAATTCGCGGCAGCCGTCAAGGTCAATACAACAGCTTTACAATGTAATATAACGGCAATGGAATTTGTCGTCTCTGTGGATTTATGGCTTAGTTTACGTAAATTGAATAAAATAAGAAAACTCATAAATATTCAGTTTATCACATTTTTTAATTTAATTATGCTTTACCCTTTTTGAACAGTCCTGGAAACAAATTGTGCGAAAAAATTGATCGTTCAAAATTAATAATATATGTTATTTAGCCTGTCCAGCTTTTAACCTTCCCACTTATTGTAGAACAGAGCTCTTCAGCTATTAATAAAAAAACATTGTCAACACAAGCATATCCTTTCAAGTGTTGTTATGCTATCGACAAATAAAGGAGCGTGTCCTCTAGCTTAATTCAAACAAGGCGACGCTCTCAATTTCCCAAATCCGAATTAAAAAAAAAAAAAAAAATAGAATTTAAAAGACAATGAGGTCGTGGAGAGTGTGTGACACGTGGTCCATGGAAAAATAAAAACAAAACTTTTGTTGGATTTCCAATAATGCTCTTTATGAAGTTTATGCGTGAAACATCATTACGATGACGATGATGGTAATAATGATGGTGGCAACTGTGAATAACACTCGTGAGTAACAATAACAAAACAAAAACATAAAACCACCAACCAAGCCCTATATTTTTGATCATTAAAGTTCACCCTAAATAAAAATTGTGGCACGCGTTTCATTTATTACAACACCACTGCCTCTATCAACGACAGCAATAGCAACAACAAATTAAATGCAAACATAAAAGAAGACAATGCCAACTACAATGTATACAACAAATACTACACATACAAGTATTCGAAAAGGCCGTCTCTCATTTAGTTGTATAGATTTTGTACGAACGAAGTACCTCCACAATTTTTAGCATCGTATGCGATGAGTGAGCGAGCGGTCGGGCATTGTTGTGATTGTGAAAACTGAAAACTCTCTGATGAAATGAAGAATCATTAGCATAACAACAACGCCACCACCACCATCATCAGCATCGCCACCAAACCTTATTAGGTCTGGAATACAGCGGCAACAACAATTGTGTTGGTTGCTGCTACAACCCGAAAGCACTTTTTCCCAACAACATTTATCCAGAAACACTTACTCAAAATCTCCTCTAACACAAAAGCAGACGCGCACGCGTTTTCATCATCATCACCCATTCGCATACAGCAACAACAACAACTGAAAGCATCGTTTCATTACCATAAGCACTTGCGCTTTGGCTGCGACTGTTATTGTGACTGTGACTGTGGCTGTGGCACCGTTGATCCACAACACTGTCTGTCTTTGTGTTTCAATCGCATCCGTCATCCACCGAACGAACAAAGTGAGTGGATGATCCGTAATAAAACATTCATATTCTCATTGAATATTCTCGGTCTATGAATGAATTGACGGGTACCCGGCAGCAGGCCTGAAGTGATTGATTTTATCAGAGATTGTATTTAAAGCACAGAAATGGATTTGGCAAAGGGTGAATAGAAATCCTTGGCTTTTTTTATACATACATAGGTGATACATCCACCAAGGGACCAAATATAGAAAGGATTTGTAAAAGAAATAAACTTTCAAGAAACGTTTAATAATTTAATTATTTAAATATGCTTAGCTTTTATTGGCGAAAATAAGAGGTTATCTATTTTTCGGTTTCGAAAGTAAAATTAAATAAAACGCACATAAAGCTATGATTCCGACGAAATTCTACCATTATGTACGAAACTTTACCATTATGTACGAAATACTCGTACAATGTCATTTAAATGATCACATCTGGATTGGTTGCAGCAGTGGGTCCTTTTGAGGTAGTTTTCAATTACTTTTCAGCACATTTCGGCCGGTATCTCGGCGTTAACTTGATGAACGTTGGTTTTCAAATGCTCCCACGTTTGAGTAATTATCCGCCTAAACGCGGTCTTTGACGTAGCGCCACAGAAAAAAAAGTCTAACGGCGTCAAATCGCATGATCTTGGTGGCCAATTGACGTCGCCAAAACATGAAATTACACTTTCTGGAAACTTTATTGCATGAGAAATAAAGCCATACAAATACTGATGACTTCCGACCACATTCCAACGCCTATTCACAAAGCAGTTTGAATATCTCCTGATAATGACGTCAGGAGCGACATTGGTAACGTGCTAATAGATGAAAGGCATGCTTCTATTCATGTGTAAAAGAAAAAGAAAAGAATACTGTTTACATGGCAACGTCGTAGCCAATTATAAATCCAGCTGTGTTTGAACGATGCAAGTAGAAGAGAGATGGACTGCCGTTTTAAGCGAAAGAAACAGTAGTGGACAGGGGAGAATGAAGCTGTAGAAATGTGTTTTGATAGAGGTGAAGCCCAATAATTATAACAACTGTAATGGAACGGGCCTTTGTAAAGACAGCGGTTTTGATGAGAACGCATATAGAACGCCATTTATGACAACTGGAAGAATTAATCTGGGAAAACTAAAAATATTTTATATTTTACATCCTCCTATCAATCGGTTCCGATGTAATCATTTTAGACGGTCCGTCCTCTTGCCTGTTGAACGCACGATAGAAAACGAATTGCTTAGGTTAGGAGACTGACATCTTTCCTTGGAATGTCAAAATTTTTAAGGAAAATTTCCAATAGTTATAGGCAGGGTAAGTCCGAATTCAGTAGGATTGTAGATTACAGTAAATCCAGTATAGAAAAACTTATCTATACGACGACTCATTTCATACGACTCTCATCATAAACTTATTTGCTACAAGTTCGTTATTTAAATTATTAAATTAATTATTTAATTATTAAGTTATTAAATGATTAAATGATCAAATTATGAAATTATAAAATTATGGAATTATGAAAATATGAAATTATGAAATCATGAAATTATGAAAGTATGAAATTATGAAAATTTAAAACTAGGAAATTATGAATTTATGAAAATATGAAATTATAAAATTAATAAATTATGAAATTACGAAATTATGAAACTATGAAATTATGAACCTATGAAACTATGAAGTTATGAAATTATGAAATTATAAAATAATAAAATTATGAAATTATGAGATTAAGAAATTACGAAATTATAAAATTATGAAATTATGAAATCATGAATTTATGAATTTATGAAATTATGAAATCATGAATTAATGAATTTGTGAATTTATGAATTTATGAATTTATGAATTTGTGAATTTATGAATTTATGAATTCATGAATTTATGAATTTATGAATTTATGAATTTATGAATTTATGAAATTATGAAATTATGAATTTATGAATTTATGAATTAATGAATTTATGAATTTATGAATTTATGAATTTGTGAATTTGTGAATTTATGAATTTATGAATTTATGAATTTATGAATTTATGAATTT
>JAHXMU010022780.1:0-33499 GCA_019455685.1 Philornis downsi | reverse complement strand
GCTCTAGATGCTAATAGTGGGTTTTGGATGGTGCCGTTAAACGAAGAATCGTCAAAATTATGCACATTCAACTCGCCTTTTGGTCGTTTTCGATTTTTAAGATTGCCATTCGGTATTAATGCTGCTCCGGAAATATTTCACTTCGAAATGATAAAGCTTTTTGGTGATATACCTGGCATTATAATATATATTGATGATTTTTTGATATATTCATCAACCATTGAGGAACATTTTAAAACATTAGAAGCAGTTTTTCAAAGAGCAAGGGTAGTGGGTCTAAAGTTTAATAAATATAAATGCAAGTTTTTTAGAAATGAAATAAAGTTCTTAGGTCATATTTTCGACAATGCAGGGGTGAAGCCAGATGATGAAAAAATTAGAGCGATTTTAGAAATGTCAAAACCAAAAAATGTTAAAGAGGTGCAGCGATTTTTAGGTATGATTAATTATTTGGGTCCATTTATAAAAAATCTGTCTTCGAAAAATCAAAAATTAAGAGAGTTGTTAAAAAAGGAAGTTCAATGACATTGGTCTTCAATGCATGATGAGGAATTTGAATCGCTAAAAAGGGAGATAACAAGAGCTCCAGTTCTAACATATTTTAATAAGGATAAACAACTAATATTATCCGTAGATGCCTCAAAGTTTGCTATTGGGGCTACAATTTTGCATGAAGGGCAATTTTGGTTCGGTTGGCCAAATTGTCGAAGCAAACATGAGGATGACGTTAGGCCATATTTTAAAATTAAAATATTTAATAAATAAAATATTTATTTTAAAATATTTAAAATTAACCGTATTAAAGGACTTTTTGTTAAAATATAATCAAATTTTGATTCCAAAAACTTTAAGACAAACAGTTTTGAATAAAATTCATGAGGGCCATATGGGAGTATTAAGATGTCAAAATCTTGCTCGTCAATTTGTTTATTGGCCGAATATTTATAATGAAATTGAGGATAAGGAACTCAAATTGCAGGCCAGAATTACTACCTCGCGAGATTGTTGACATACCGTGGTACAAGGTTGGATGTGATCTTTTTGAATTCAAGAGGAAAATGTACTTACTTGTTGTGGATTACTATTCCAAATTTATTGAAATTGACATTCTTAACTCAGGTTACAATAGTCCTATTCTAATTGTAAAATTGAAGTCTATATTTGCGAGACATGGTATTCCAGCGATTTTAATTTCCGATAACGGTCCTCCTTTTAATTCTAAGGACTTCAAAATATTTTGTCATGACTGGGGAATAGAACACAAGACACCTAGTCCTTACTTGCCGAGATCCAACGGATTAGCAGAACGGTCAGTACAGACTATCAACAAGCTGCTCATGAAATCATTAGAAGGTAAATCTGATCCATATGTAGCATTGCTGCATTATAGAACAACGCCAAAAGGGGATTTGCCAAGCCCATCTGAGTTGTTAATGTCTAGAAAGTTGCGTACAAAAATGCCTTCTATTGCTGGAAATTTTGAATCTAAATTGATAAACAAAAGAGAATACGATAATAAGCTACAGTCGAATATGAGGAAATGTGTTAAATACTACAACAAAAAATCTAAAGTTTTAGAGCCAGTTTATCAGGGAGACAAAGTTATATTTCAAAAGACACCGCAAAGCTGCTGGTATCCTGGCAAAATTGTTGAGGTTTGCAAGGAACCAAGGTCATTCGTTATATTAGATGAGAGTGGGTCAACATTTAGAAGAAGTCATGAGCATATAAGGCAGGCGACTGAAAAACGGGAAAGGGAGAAATATGATAATAGTATCGATAGTGAAAATGTTTATATGGAAAATACTGAGGAAAATGAAAGAGCTCAAAAAAATGTTGATTCCGAAAATCAAAAAAGAGACTGTTACATTACTCAAAAGGGCAGGATAATAAAACAGCCCGATCGGCTCAATTTGTAAATTTATTACTTACATATACCTACAATGATTAATCCTAATAGTAATAAGTTATTTACTTATATATATTTGTATTATCTATTTTTTATTTCTAATTTTAAAATTATTTATAATCTAATCGTTGTGTGTAAAAGGGAGATGTTGTATAAGTTAACATACTTAATTACACTTATTACGCTTATGCACCATGTAGGTCACCTTTATGTTTATGTACGCTTATGTTCCATTTAGGTAGACTAATACGCTTGACTTGTAATTAGTTGTATAAGTTTTGGTAAAGAAAGAGTCAGTGAATAAAAGACGAACTGAAAAACAACTTGTGTTATACTTAACACTAGATAGCCCAAGTTTTACTTGGCTATCCCAGGGGGGCGTTAGCAATCGCATTGTAATATGCCCAATGTGTCGCACACCGTGGGTAAGGCTTTCACAGCGAGACTCACGTTAAACCCTCATGGACTTCTGTATAGAAAATTTAATTTTATTTTATATAACTAATTGGTCTAGAAGGTGATATATCGTAAATGACCTCCATGCTAGTTCATGCTGAAGATTATTCAGTGTGGTTTGAAGGGTTCCGCTTGAGATCGCCTCAATTATTGTTTTAATGGACTGTTTCAATTCAGTCAAATTCCTTGATTTCGTTTCGTACACCTCCAGCTTGACGTAACCCCATAAACAAAATCTGGTGCAGTCGGGTCAGGTGACCTTGGGGGCCAGCGGAAAGTTGAGTTTCTGAATATTATTCTGTTTACGAATTTTAGTTGGAGCTCCGCCATAACCGGTCTGGCTATGTGTGCAGTTGCTCCATCTTCCTGGAATTAAATGCATTTAAAATGGATACGTCTTCGGCGAAGTGCTAAAAAAAACTCCTTCAACATATTTATATGACAGTTAATAATAGCACGATTTGTGTGCCATCCTGTTTATAAAATTGTTGCGTTACTGACTGACTAACTGACAGATCATCGCCCAGGCCAAACGATTAAAGCTAGAATCACAAAAATTGGCGTATAAGTAACATTTGTAGAGTTTTTCAATATTCGTACAGTTCAAACGGGCGACAAATACATGAAAATTGGTATTCACATTCCCCTTTCACAACAAACACACTGTAAGAAAAAGTTTTGTAATGTTTTTTTTTCAAAATTCTTGCTTTAACGGTTGAAAACAGGGCAAAAAGAGATAAAATCGGATAGAGCTAGAAAATTTGGATCCATAATCCACTTCTAGTATAGAAACATCATCCTGGGATAAATCTAGTACCATCACCCAGCTCAAAAGGCTAAAGCTAAAACCATGAACATTGTTGTCCGTATTATCTTTTCGGAGCAAACATGCGACCATACGGGGTTCTTCGAAATTCGCACTTTTAGGAGTGAAAAAGGATAAAACATGATCATGAATATTAGAGTCAATATTGCCCTTCCAATAAGGAGGCAGTAGAAAGTGATTATAATGGTGTGACTAAACGGGTAAAAATGGAATCATGAAAATTTGAGCGCGACCAGAAAAAATTTAATTCAATTCTTAGCTTTAGAAAATGAAAATGAAAGCTGCGCTTCTGTATTCTGCTTTTACAGTATAGTCGAGCTCAAAAAATAATTTTTCGAAATTTAGTTTTAAGGGGCTGAACAAAAAAGAGGCTGAATCGTCAAATTGAGTTTGTAAATTTAAAAAAAAAACATAAAAGAATAAGGATAGAAAATAGTACCATCGCTCAGGAAAAACGGCTTATGCTGAAGTCGCCAAAATGAATGTAAACATTACGGAGGAGACATGTTTTGAAAACAGCCATCACCAGATTAGTGGTGTACTAGACTAGAAGAAAGTTGGAATCTTAAACTTGAAGTGTAGTTTTTTTCTGTCAAGAAATGCACATGATGAAGTGGAATTTTCGAAAATGTATACTTTTAGCGATAAAATGAGCAATTAAGGAATAAAAAAAGTCTACAGCTAAATTCACAATGTTATTACATACATATTTCGAAATTCGTTCTTTTAAGACATAAACAAAGTAGAAAGCGCGCATAAATATCAGAGTTGCCTGGAGCTAATTGACAGAAACTGAAGTTGCGGAGATAGAATTATGCATCCTATTCTTAAACATAGTTAAAATATAAACTTTCGAATTCGAACAGGAAATAAATGGGTTAGAGATCGAACCAGACTAGATCTGAAAGCTGAAGTTAAAAAGACAAACTTAAGAAGCACGTTCCTTTTGCGACCTGTCCACACTTTAATAGCGGATTTTACGAAAATCGCATTTTCAGGAAAAAGCTTAGACGAGGAGGAACACAAATTATACTATCGCCTAGGCTAAAGAAGAACAGTTGCTATTAAAGTAAGCTGTATTGTCCGAAGTTTAGATTACTAGGAACTAGACCGTATGTGCGGCAAAAAGTAGCACCTTCCCAATTAAACCACTGAATTCAAAGTCACAGAAATTGGCAAAGAGACTCTTCTGGCTGTGTTAAATAAATTGTGTAGAATTTCAACTTCTGGATTAGTTGATACTAAATATGCAGAATCAATTACTCGAACTTGATTAACTAGAAATCAAATTAACTGATTGATCATAGTTCAGAATGATCATAATTTTTGATTATTCGATTAACTAATTAATCATAATCTTGATTAGTCTTCAAATTTGATTAACCGATTAGTTGCACATCCTTGCTTTTACCTGCATTTTCCCTTTTTGAAGTTATAATCGGTTAGTTCCAATTTAAAAATTAATTTCATGAAAAAAACTAGAATTGGCCAACTTATTAGAAGTATTTGTAGAAAATTTAAAATAATTTAAAATTTGTACTAAAATTGGAATTGACACCTCCACAACTCTTTATTTATTTAAAATTTGTACCAAAAATTTAATTAATGTCTCCAGATCGACAATTTAACAATTGTTGTACTTCTAGTACTGTTAACTTTTAACAAGCAAAACAACTTACATAAAATGTTATTAACAGTTACAGCAACTTTTCAATTCTTCCTTCCATACTGCTATATTTCGACACAGCTGCTATGCTGTTGAAAGCTTTCATCACTACGGAGCTTTTACTACCATTCGCTTTTTACATCGTCGAAATTCATTATGTTTTTCATGCGATTGTTTTTGTTTTATGCTCTGTAATTGTAATAAAGAATTCTGCTGTTCCTGGAAGCAGATTTTAATATTGTAAAAAACAGAAGAGGAATGTGAAAGTTTTTTTTTTTTGTTCATAATTAAACATCGTTTTTGTAGGAAAATAATAATAAAGGCACCGTCACACAAAAACAAAGGGGCTCTTTATAATAATTTTTCCATTTTATTCTCCTTGAATTCTGTATGCTGATTGTTTCCAGTGTAATTCGTTGCAATATAATTTCAGTAAATTAGCATATTTAACCAACACCAGTGTTTTGTACCTTTTATCATATTTCCATTATTTCTATCCCACAGAGGGAGTACCTTGTGAAGAGACCTAAAGTCTTTTTTGAGCAGACTTATTTTATGATTTTGTAAGTCGTGATGTCCGCTAATCTAACTGGCTAACTAGTAGGCACTATAACTACGGTAAATCTTCTTGACACATCTTACAAATTAGCACATCTTGCAAGGTCGAGGAATGTAAGTTGGTTATATCGACCTGGCACTTCTGATACTTTCCATAGAAATTGGCCGCTTTTCAAAGTTCACCCTTTTCCCTGCGACTCCTAATTCATACATAGCTGCAATGTTTGCTAAATTTAAAAAAAAGATCAAATGATTAGATACACCGATTCGGACACCACCCATACAAATGGCCTGTTTAGACCAAGATTTATTCCTACTTGCCAGGTTGCTACTTGCTTCGAAGACTGCAGCGACTTAATTTATGTTTATTGCATCGCTTTGTAATCCTTGGTAAAATATGGTCACAATCGCTACCATATCCCTTCTTGTACCTCCCATGCAAATTACCGATTTATCCCACATATTCTTAGCTTCTTTATTTCAAACAATTGCACTGAATTCAGCCAAGTTTGGCATATATCAAACGTTTGATAAGCTTAATATTGAGAGTGGCCGCTGTTTCTGGTATCTCCAATACAAATTACTTAAATTAAGCCATGCATTCCTAGATTCGTATTTTGTATTCAATTACACTAAGTTCAGTATAAATTAGGAAATATCAGGCAATTAGTAAACTTTGTTCTGTGGCTTTAATGGTTTCAATATTTTCTCCGTAATTTTAGGAAGGCAGTAAGTTATTTGATTCTTTTATTGTGCCCACCTGGTCATTTACCACGCTCTTTCTGGTAAGGTAAGTCAACTTACCTGACTGAAATCAAAGCGGACAATATTAACGGGGTTGAAAGAAAATCATAGACACTGGGGTGACAACTACTACTGGTAGTCCGATGTTGACATCCTGAGAAATAACAGATACTGTCACAGAATGGTCAAAGATATTTTTCAATCAGCACAACCCGATATTATTAGGGTTTACGGATTAAAATTAAATTTCGCTAAATCGGCAAACTCCTGTGGGAGGTGCCCGAATGGTTATGATAATTCAACCCTTTTGTATTTTCGGAATCGAGTTCATCAAACGCCAATTTTTTTACGAATTTAATGTAACAGTTTGAAAAACAAAGCTAGAAATATATGAATTAAATCGGTCATTTTTATGAAAAGCGCAAGATGGGGAGAGGCCAGTTATTATAAGGCAATATAATGGACAAGAGTGTACGAATTGGAAATTACAGTTGAATATATAGATTTCGAAAAGTCGGTCAATTTGTATAGCAAGTACCAGAAGGCGCGGGCCAATATAGCTCAGTTATGAACCCCGTCTACAACCAGGCAATATATTAAGCTTTGTCAAGGTTTCATAAAGTTTTGCGACAGTTTCTGTGCTAGCCAGATAGACGAATATCGCTCAATCGGCATAAAAAGGTAATGAAACGCATTTGATCAGAATGTTAGATGCTACAGATGCTACAGTTTAACTATATCCTTATTCCTTGCGTTGAAGGTATAAGTTTTGAAACATGTGACATGAACGCATAATAATAATAATAATAATAATAATTTATAATAAATTTGGAACGTTTTTAGCGTATATTTATAGCGATAAACATATTCACAAATCTACTAAATACAATCCATTTTTTTTTTTTTTTTTTTTTTTGAATTTGGTCTTAACTTACGCATTCAACTTTAAATTTTATTTTTGGAACAACGAGCCTACAATTTCTGTTTTAACATTGACACAGAAAACTCAAATTTGGAACTGTTTAGTAGAACATTCAATATATTTTCACAAGTTCTCTATGCCGAAAATATCAGGTAAAACTGTTTTTTCCATAAAACGGCTAGTTCATTTTCTCTTCTTCGTTGGCAAATAAAAAATTTATATCTTAAACCTAGAACTTCACCAAATTTCTTAACATATTATAAGCGTTAACTTACAGTTAAAACGAATTCAAATAAAATATTAGTAATTAACAAAAAAAAATTAACGCTGATTACTTTTTCAATCTTACAAACTTCCAAAGTCTTTTGTATTGGTGCAAAAGTGCGAGAAGTACGAATGTTTCATTTGAAAACTATAGAGGCACTACTAAATTTGCTGACAAATATTAATACAAACATATTATATAGGTTTATATGAGAGATGCAATAAAGACATGGTTATAATACAAAGGCGTTATACAACCTGAGTTAACACAGTCAAAAAATTTTTAAAATACAAGGAAAATATAAATTTCATTAAATCAGTCAATTCGAATCATAGGTACCAGAGGACATAGGCACTGTCTTATCAAGCGCATGATTTCGACTGAATTTAACCGAATTAAGTGCAATTGCTTGAAAGATTTGAAAGTAGGACTACACGGGTTAAGTAGTTAATTTGTATGGGAAGTAACGGAAGGAACGTGTTTACTTGATCAACTTCTCTCAGATCATACTAGGTACTATAAATCAGCACAGTGAACCAAAATCTAGGCTAGGTTCAGCCTACTAATTAGAAAGTACAGAAGATCTAATCCTAACGCAGAATAATTATAAATTACAGAGGATCAGATCCTAACGCTGCAAGTACTTAACAATTTGATAGATTTGAAGATACTTACACATTTGTACTCCTCAGCTACAATCGGCCAAAATATGAGACAGCGCCAAGTTTAAAAATTTGTGACAGTTATCGTATCTACCAGCCAGCCAGCGAGGCAAATAAACATTATTCAGTCGACTTAAAAAGTCCTGAAACACATTTGGTCAGAAGATACTTGATGCTTTAAATGCTTCCTTCAGGGTTTTATGTTTTTTGCACTATCAAATGGCATATATTTTCATTCCTTCGGATGGAGTCTAATAATCAACATGCCACTTTATCCTGAAAAGCCATCAAAATCTATTACAGTTTGTAAGCCAACTTTGACACCTATACACGTCGCAACAGGGCGTTCAATAACATAGGAGATTCATAACTACATATTAAAACTCTGTGCATCCCACAAAATCCTATACGCTGATTGTTTAAAGTAAAATGCTAAGCAGGAAACAAGCAAACATCTCATTTTCAACGCACTGACTGGCTATGATTGACTGCTCATGCCTAAATAGAATCGATACCCCTGAAACGGTGTAAAGTGAATGATGGCATTTAAATTGTTGTTGTAACTTTTGAAATACTCTTGTCTAACATAAGGATATTGGAATTTTTTCGTTGTACCCATAAGTAGGATATTTTATTGAAGGAAGCTGACACGTTTTACTCAAAAAAAAAAAAAAAAACTCTAACAGTCTGGCTAGTAGTCACATTTCGCGGTATTGAATTGTTAAATTTGAATTTGTTTTATATCTTGGGTCTATCGTAACTAAAATCAAACATTGAAGCAATTGAGGCCCTAGTAAACAAAACAATATGCAAACGCAATTTGCACGTATCTAATGTTTTATCATAGGTATGTTTGTGTAAGGACATGTTTGAATATGTTCCAGATGTGTTAATTTTACTGTGTTCTCATTTAGGAATACATTCACTTTTGCACATAATTAGTACCCATGAGAGAGGATACATGGAGTGAGTTAATAATTGACGTAATTAAGTGTCCTGTGCATTCAGTGGGTCAAAGAGAAAATTATTCGGAATACTGATATGATTGTGTTCTGTTTCCCATCGATATCAAGGGCAACGTACGAGTATTAGTGTTAAATGTGTGTAATATGAAGGAATCCAGGATATGAAAAAAATTTTCTATTCTGCATTCATTTAAGCTGATGACAATTACTATGTGACCTCAATTATTGCAAGCATTGGCGAACGAAACTACTTCTTTACTATACATGTATTCTCTTAATTATTATTAATTTTCTTAACCAGCTCGACATGAAAGTTGTGGAAACATAATACCCATTTATGTATCAACTAAGATCAATTTAAAGCACATGGCCGCATCTGGTTCTGTGGGCTTTCCATGCAGCCCACTTTGAGTTTGGGCAGTCAAGACCACAGACATAGCTCAAAAATATTTTAGTAAATGATTGGAAGTAACTCAGATTGTGATAAAGTAGGAATGATTTTCATATTCCATATTTTGCATTGGACACAAACATTTTTTTAAAAGATTTGGAATTTCATGTACAAGATATTTAAAACTACTATTAATTTTTCTGAATAAGCTTTAGTTTCGCAAATTTTAGAATTGGAACAAAGTTCTATATAGATACTTTTCCCTCACTCGGGATATGAAGGCACATGTCATTTGATACAGTGAAATTGTAACACCCAAAAGGAAACCCCGAGCATCTGTTCGCCAAATGTGTTTGAAGTTGATTGAGCGATGTCCGTCTTTCTGACAGACTGGTAAATACGAAAATTGTCTTAAAATTTTGCGAAACTTCGTGCAGTTCTGTACATCCTAATATTTTGCAAGATCGTAGCAAATGGTATCTCCCATACAAATTGTCCGATTTTTCGACAATCCATTCTTCTCCTACAATTCCTATGTCGTAGACTTCTTTATTGTTCTGGTTAGCTATGCTTAGCGGAATTTGAAATTATTAATTTGAGAAATGATTAATTTTATCCATATCTCCCATTGTACATATCTTTTAATATATCTTTTAATTAGGTTAACTTTGATACGCATTGAGTATTTTCCAAAATAGATTCTCAAAACAAAAAAAAAATCTGCATTGTCACACTCCTTCTGGTACCCCCTAACATAAATTGGATGCTTTTGCAAAATTCAACACTTGCTCTGCATTAGCCTAAGTTTTTGTACACCATGTTAATTTATAATTCTCCACATAATTTGACTAAAATTGGTAGAATAACCTTTTTTGGAACATGCCATGTAAATATTCTATCCATTTATATCGAGCAGTTGTATTGAATTCAGTCAAATTTGGAACATATCGCGCGTTTAATAAACATAGTTGTAGGAATGGAAATTAAAATGTATTGCCAGGTCCCATATGGTACCTCCCATATAATGAATTCACGAAATTAAATCAAAACTTACATCTTCCAACCCATATATTTTTCTATATTCGTAACTTCTGTTCAAGTGCGCTAAATACAGTACAGTCTAGCACTCAATAGTTATTTAATAAACATATTTTTGGAATGGAAATGGACTGCATTGTCACGCTCTTTATATGTAGATGTCATACATCAAATTGGGAGATTTACCAATGTAAGAATCAGGAGCAATCCTCGATCTTACAGGGGTATTAGCCTGCTTCCAGTGCTTAGAAAAGTACTGGAGAGAATAATGGTGCAGAGACTTAGTGAGAGAGTCATTGACAGCATGTGCCCTTTTCAACACGGCTTCACAAGGGGCCGTAGTGTTGAGGATGCCTGGATCCACGTTCAGAGATGCGTGAGCGAATCCACTGAGAACTATGTTCTTGGTGTATTCGTAGACTTCAAGGGCGCTTTCGATTAACTGTTGTGGGTGATGGTGCTGAGAAGGCTTCAGGAGGTAGGGTGCTAGGAGTTGCGTCATTGGCGTAGTTACTTCTGTGGCAGGACAGCTAGAGCAGTTGGGGCAAATAGCGCTCTAAAGCTCGACGTTGTTCGCGGCTGCCCGCAGGGTTCCATCTGCGGTCCATTTACGTGGAAGCTCATGATGGACACGTTATTGCGGCAGATAGGTGACCAGTGCAAAGTTTGTGCATATGCTGATGACCTACTCATCATGGTTGAGGGGTCCTGGCCATGATGACGATAGTTAGGCAATGGTCAGAACATGTCGGTGTAGATGTTGCTGTCAATAAGACCAACATGATCCCCTTTCGGGGTAGATTATCCCGATAGCCACTCGTTCGTTTGACTAATAGATCTGTGCTCAGGTGCGTCAGGTGAGAGCGAATGAATTATTTGCCACATTTGGATAGGCTGAGAAGTAAGCTGGTCAGCGTTGTTGGCCAGCTTAGACGAGTGCTTAGGAGTGACTGGAGGCTTAGCAGACGAGCTGCTCATATCATCTATCAGGGGCTGTTTGTTGCCATGGCAACTTACACGTCCACTGTGTGGTACGAATCGGTGAAGTCTGCATTCGGATACCACAAGATCCTCCCTTGTCATAGAGTGGTGTTATTGGCTTGTATGCCAGTATGTCGAATGGTTTCGACAGAGGCCCTTCAGGTACTGATGGGTGCTGTCCCGCTGGATCTTGTTGCAACCCGGCGGAATTCAATGCCAGGAAAAGGTATGCACTGGCGGCAACGGACTGGCCTATTAAAGGGGTAGAGAGCATGACTACGGCTGAGCTCAGGGGGCTCTTGGACGAATGTGTCTTGTCGAGATGGCAAACACGTTGGGAAGAGAGTCATAACGGACGTGCTACATTTAGGTTTTTGCCAGATGTTAGGTTCGTTGGGAGAAACCCTGACTTTGGTTTTAACTTCTGTCTTGGCTTCTTGCTGACGGGACATGGGCCACTCAATGCCTTTCTGCATAAGAGAGCCCTGTCCGATCGCGAGTCGTGCAACTGTGGTGCACCAGTCGAGGACTGGTGGCACGTTTTGTGCGAATGTCCCTTACATGCAGATATAAGAGACCTCCAGGGATTAGCGACAACAAGGTCAGGGGATGACTGGATAGTCAGCAATATGCTTTTTACCCAAGATGTTTTGGCTAGAGCAACGGTGTTTGCTTGCAAAGCGTTTGCTCGGCGTAAGGCTATTACGACGTAGTTGTGAGGTGTGGGTCTGCTGACCTTTTCAAGGCAGTCTGACCTGTGGGTTGGGCGGCTGCGGGACTGTTCGGATCATGCTGATCCCACAATCCCGCTCAGTTTGATAGTCGGCAGCTGTTTGCTCGTGTGCAGGGGCACCAGTCGCTGGCCGCACCGGTTGAAACTGGGAGTAGGTTAGCTACAGAGTTTGACCAGAGGTTTGTCTGGTACCGAGGGTGATAGGGATACACACGGGTAGGTCTCGGGTTCGTCAACTGCCGTCTGTATCTTTTTGATCCCTCGGGGAATACGGACACGCATGGGTTCTTCCTATGTCTATATGTCATGGTTGCCGTTCACTATCATCGAACGAAAGGGGTTTGGAGTTTTCTTGCAATGTATATGTAGTATCGACCGTCCCATATGCCTGGGATTTCTGTGCCTGCAGGTATGTAAAAATGTCCAGTCTGTACTCTTTTGCTACAGGGCAACCAACCCCGTGAAGTATGATGTATAAACCACAACTTGGTAGTAGCGTTGCTTTTTATTTTGCTAAGCAGCTCCAACCGGTGAGTTCGGCCGGTAGCGTGGGGATCAACAAGCCCCGGGACTGAGTTTCCGCCTGGTCATTTGGTGTAGGATCCCTAGTGGGAGCATCACGCGGGTTGTGGTTGATACCAAAATCGCTAATGGAGACTTTGTGGTCGAATGTGGAGTTGCATTGCAACCGGACCCATACAGTAGCAGAGGTGGTAAGATAGGCCTCACCTCCGGCAATGGGGATTATGTTCCATACTAGCATAATCAATTTGGTATCTCCTGGCTGCGAAGAAAGGGTTGACAATTGCGGTAGTACCAAAATTGTCAGTCCATTTTCCTAGACAGTCCAAGGGGGCTATTCCAGGGGTGCGTTGGCAATCGCATTGTAAAATGTCAGTGTGTCACACTGGGTAAGGCCTTCGCGACGAGACCCACGCAAAACCCTCGTAGACTTCTTCTGTAGATTTCAAGAAAGCCTTCGATGTCATCCAGAAAATAACTCGAATCATTAGATCTATATACGAGGATGCAAAACTTTCAGTTCTTCACAAAAGGAGTCAAACATTTCACACCAATGCTGGAGTAAAGCAAGGATGCCATCTATCACCTCAATTATTCGCCACAGTGCTGGGTAATATAATAAGCGAAGTCTGGATTCTCTCACGCCAACCCGATGATTTGGATTATGCGGATGATATTTGTCTATTCTCGCACAACATCTACAACATGTAATCGAGATTAGAAGACCTGGAAATATTAATTAGAAATTAATATTATTATTAGATAAATGACAAGAAAATCAAAGCTATGAGAATCAATAACGTTAACACAATGAACATCATGCTACAAGACCAACTAGTTGAATACGTAGACAGGTTCTGTTATCTAGACTGTACAGTGACAACGAATGGCGGCTCAGAAACAGACGTAAATAACGGGCTCATTAAAGCGAGAGCGGCATTCAGACTACTGCAATCAGTATGGAGAAGCTCACAATTATCCAGACGAACCAAGCTTAGAATATTCAACGCATGTGTAAAGCCAACTCTGTTGTACGGAAGTAAAACTGGCTAGTATCGAACACCATTACGCAAAAGCTACCGTTATTCGTGAGCAAATGCCTCAGAATCATATGCAGGATATTCGGCCTAACATCAGCAACACGCATAGAGAGTGAGGCGTAACCAAAGAGGAACCTTTACTAACCCAAATAAATCGTAGAAACTGGAGTTGGATCGGTCATAACATCAGAAAGAGGCCAGATAGCATCACAAGGACGGCGCTGGAGTAGAATCCCCAAGGCTCAAGTATTATAAGTTACGACGCCATTAACAACAAACAACGAAAACATCTCCTCCAATTTAAACGGCCTTCGCGTTAGGCTTATTTTTTATGCTTTAGTGTATACAAGTAGTTTACAATCGTTGTATTTACCCTGTAGGAAATGTCAGTAATGAATCTGTACTGATTCACTACTGACATTGTCACCACTACTACTGACCAGCTATAGCCCATGCAATGCTCTCTACTGTTATTTAACATGTGCATGTCGTTGAGAATGCACTACTGACCACGGTACTATGGACTAGGTGGTTCCTCTGGGGCCACTTGGAGATATTGGAACCAGAAATTCAGTGGTTCATTTTAGCAATTCTAGTGTACACTTTCGCAATTTTTTTTTAGATATCCACATTACAAAATATTATAAGGAGTATAAATTCAAATAGGGGCATTTATTTTGATAAAGTTGTACATTTTATTAAAGAAAAATTTCATAAAACTAAAAAGGCAAAAATTATGCATAAATCTTTTCGTATAGGTTCCATTTTGTCAAGTATAAAAAGTATACGTAAGTTAGTTCACCCGATTTAGACTTCTGTACCTGTTTTGAATAAATTACCGGATTTCGAATAGCAATGGCAAAGAGTTTTTTTTTTTGGAATTATATTTGGAACATTTTTTCCTTTTGCCATTTCATGAAATTGTTATTTTTCACTCATTCTTACCCAAGAGGTTTTATTTTATAAGTAAATGCTGGAAAATTATAATTGAGAAACTTGAAAAACTGAGGGTAAAACGTGTGGCACTTATAAGTTTATTCAGAAGTTAATATGGAAAAAAGCAAATTGGAATAAATAACGAAAATATATTGAAATTGTCATGGATTTCTTATCGTCCATAATTTAAAATTTTCGGTAAGCCATACTAGAAAAAATTTTATCATAATATCTAAGTGGTGAATTCCTCTCTTTATGATATGCCAGCTACAAGCTTTGAAAAATGTAAATAGAATCGATTGTGCTCTTTGTTATTACACAATTTTCTGCACATATCTTCTTGACTTTACTTGAGCAATAATGATATACTTCTACCGAAAGCAAAAAAAAAAACAGAGTATTTTTCAGAAAAACAAGTTTTTTCCACTCTTACGAGTATATCTAGAGTTTAAATTCAAAAAGGGCTATCCCAATAAATCACAATTGTTTAAGATAGCAATAAAATTGCTTTTTCGCTCAATACAAACATTTTTTCAGCAGATCATCATCTGCAGGTCAAAAATGCAAAAAAAAAACTACTAAGAATTGGTTAATGAAATACAAACAATTTATTGTTCATTAAAATTTATTGTATCACATTCAAAGTGGACCTATTCCTAAATAACACACTTATGCCAACAAATTATCCAATAGTAAAAAAAAAACATTTTCCAAAATCATTTTCCTTTATGTCATCTATTGATTGAAAATGGCTGACTTGAAGTTGCTGGAGCCATATCAGGTGAATTGTCGATGGTTGTTCTACGATATTTGTTGAGTTTTTGGCCAGAAATTTATTCACAATTATAGCCATGAGTTTTCTTTTCACAATTCTAGCCTTCTTTGACGTATCTGCCGCATAATGACCATAATGCCGTCGAGGGGACATTTTGGCTTGAAAAATACTTATAAGACGTAAAGTGTTTTGAAAGAAGTTGTTTATGCCACATTTTTCGTGTGAAGTGTCTCGGAAGTTACTTCTCATATAAGAACGTGTCTTGGATGACTCATTTAAAGAAAGCTTTTAATTGAGAAGTATGTCTTTAAGACAGTATTCTAAATGAAAGCTGTGTTCCGATAAAAGTTTCTACACGAAAATCACTTTGCAAAATATATTTCTTTGTGGAAAAAATCTTTCAAGCAACTTTTCTTAAAAATGTCTTTCAACGGGGTCCTTCCAATTGTAGTATGTGAGTGTAATTTCTCTAAGTGTATATTCTAGAAAGATCATCAATACCACTCCCAGAACATTCAAGTGTGGTATACGTAATCTCTTTCCCCGTTTATCTGTAAATAGGACTTTTCTAGAATTACGTTTACGACAGAAAGTTGTGTTTGTACCTCTCACTCCCATTATATATGTAGTGTATTGTTATCTCCTTTTCACTTGTTATGTAAATAAGAACATTCTAGAATTAAGTTTATGAAAAACACCACTATTCTGTAAATATTTTTGTCTTTGTTGCACCGATTATATAAATATGTGTTCTCTCTGAAATATCGTAGCAATTTCTAGAATAAGTCATTTTACATTTTTTACAACTTTGTACATTTTGAGGAATTAATAAAATTGACGTTGATGTGGAAATACGTTCCACGATACCAAACAATGAAGTTATATTAAGCGAACGTCTCCTCAGATAATTTAAATAAAACTTAGGCAACTAAACAAATTTGAGCTGACTTTAACACATTCTAGGGCGGCCCCAAAACTAACCAACCTGACATATAAATAATGCCAGTAGTTTGAAAAAGATTACTTTGGTGAAAGGTGGCAACCTTATAAAACATTTGTTTTATGTTTCAAGACGTCAGAGCCATCAAAAATTGGTCACCGTTATGTAATTCAATATTTTCATTAGAAAGGAGAGTTTGCTCCTTCTTTCACGACCGTAAAATATTGGGTAGCAGAGTTTAAACATGGCCGTACGAGCTTCCAAGAGGAACATGGTAGTGGTCAACCAGTCCACAAAATGATATTAGATGATCCGGTCAAAGTTGCGTGAGCTAGCTGAAATGATATGCATTTCAAAAAGTGCTACACATCGTATATTGACCGAAGATTTGAAGATGAGAAAGCTGTGTGCAAGAAAAAACAGCGCCGTGAACATGTTTCAGTAGAGTGTTTGGCGATATTTCACATTTCAATAAAGCCGAATTTTTGCATCGATTTATAACCAAGGATGAGACATGGGTCCACCACTTCACACCTGAGGCAAAGGCGAAGACAGTTACATCTGCAGGCAAGGTCGTGGTATCTGTTTTTTGGAATGCGCATGGAACTATTTTTATTGATTATCTTCAGAAAGAAAAAAACAAGAACAGTGAATATTATGCTAATTTATTGCAGCGTCTAGGTGACTAAATTATGGGAAAAACGCCGCATTTGGCGAGAAATAACTATGTCTATAGACCGCCTGCCATTATGAGAATATCATTCGGCAAAATTCTTTTCATGAATCAAGCTTTGCAAAAAGCTAAAGCTTCCATCAGTATCAAAACAAAGATATGACACAAAGGTAGAACTAAACATAAACAATTGAATTATTTGTTTATTTTCACACCGACGATTTTAAACAATAGAAAAATTATATGTTTTTTGTGGCAAGAATATAAAATTTAAATAAGCTTACTTATTACTAATTGAAACTGTGTTTAATCCGAAACCAATGTGAAAATCTTTTAAGGGCCGCTAAAAGCCTCGATATGTCACATTAATACTTCTATTTGCCACCGAGTTCTACACCGTTGACGACTTTAATTAGTTCGGTTATGTCATTCCCGTGTCTTTCTAACAGCAAAACATGTATTTGCCCTCTGCGCAAACAAATATGAATCTACGGGTAAATCCAACATACCACTACATGAATAACATAACACTACATGCGTAAAGTTTACTAATCAAATCGTATTTTATATTTGTATTTGATGCATTTTGCAAATGTGATTCAAAGTTGCCAGCAACGCAAATATAATTCTTAAAATATTAAAAGACCGAGAGAAATTTTTTATTCCAGCGAATGTGTCTAATTCCCACAAAAAGGATTTATTTAGTGCACACAGATCAGATATTTTTGGTATGGATCTGTTTTTTAATGGGGAATTATCAGCTTAACTCCATTTCTGGTATTTTTTGTGCAAATATGTAAAATTTAATATGCACTACTTAATAGCATATATGTAAGTAAGTAAGTAAGTAATATAATACGCTGTCAGATATAAAAAAGAAAGTAACTAATAAAAATAAACGAAAGTAAATGTGGACAAGTGAAATTTACACTAAACCATAAACTCAACTCAACTCTCAGACTCAACAATGTCGTCATTCTGTGGAACTCAGAAGTTATCTACCTTAACGTCCATCTGGACAGAAAGCTGAGTTGGAGAAGACACATTAAGACCAAAAAGCCGCAGAGGAACTTGAAAGTTAGGTAACATCACTGGTTGCTTAATAAGTACTCTGGACGTAGCCTAGATAGTAAAGTCTTGATCTATACGGTAATAATTAAAGCCGTCTGTAGCAGTGTGAGCCGCAGCAAAGTGTATAAAATTCAAATACATGAAAACAAATTCATATACATGTGGAAGAAGAGATAGAAAAGGTTAAAGAGATAGAAAAGATAAAGGTTAGGGCCAGGATAGAACATCACTCAAATGCGCTTGGTATAAGCCTTGGTAATCCTTTTGCGAAGCGACTTTGCGGTCATAAAAAACCAGATTAATCATACAATCACCGTTTTTTTAATTTTTAATTTTCTTTCTTTTTTTCATACCACAAAATTCTCTACATCTGTTCCCTGAAGAAACAGACATCCTTGGCGGGTGATTATATTTAAGATCAATACACCACATTATTTCTACATGTTCCGGCTGAGACCACACACAGTCCAGCTTGTCACATATTCTAAACTGGTCTCTCCTTTATGGAAACTACATAATATTTCAAAACATAGTGCTAGCAGGGTGTTATTGATTCACCTCTTACGTATCCAAGCCTCATCACTGATGTAATCTGCTATACTAGGAGTAACATATAGGTCAACATTCTCACGGAAACTATTGGTTCACCTATCACGTCCTCGGGCCTTGGCCTAACCATGCACATGGCTCGCTCTACGAAGAACAGCATATCGATCAAGTCAATTCCTTTTCGTACTATTGGCCAACCATGCATCCGGGCCTTAGCCTCATCACTCAAGTACACTACATTACGAAGAGAAAAACATGAGTCTACGCTAATGTATTCGGGCCTTGGCAGAGAAACATATGTGTGACTCATACCACGTTGGCTAATATCGCTGTGAGACCATTTCCCAAATATCACGCCTAATGCCCAAAATGCAAACGACGCTCAATCTGCACCATACGAGCTATTAAACCACAAGCTGCCATGAACATTTGGTTCCTAAATCTATTCCTGCCGATGTCAGAGGATCACACAAACAAAAACATGCAGCTAAAACCCACGCGGAAAAGAAAAACATATATTTGTCGATGACGGCTTAAGATTCAAATACTTATTGTTAGGCTCCCATAAGGAAGCGATTCAATAATACAAATAAAGCAGAAAAAAAAACTATTTAACATAGCAGTTACTATGCTAGCATATATACGTATTGCGAGATGAAGAGCTGTAACAGGTAATTTAAAGTAATCAATTTAGCAACTTTTCTTTCGTAATATAATAATATCTTTGTCTGGTAAATGCCTCTCAAACTGTAACGTTCGGAATCGTCGTTAAACTGTAAGTCTCTTTGAGTGAGTCTATAAAATAGGATGCGCATAAGTTCACAAAATATGAGAAACTTTTCCATATCTCATTCTTTGAGTGAAATAGTTTCTCTGGATGTGAATTTGTCACCAATAAGCTCATTCGCTATAGACAGGAACAGGTGATTATCACTTGGTTCCAGGTGGATGCATAAGAACCTCCCAACCAAGCTCCCGGAGGTTCTTGCATACCACTAGCGATGTGCTATCTGCCCTATTGTTCTAGTGGAACACAATTCCTTTCCTATTGGCCAAAATTGGTCGCTTATGGGCTATTGCTTCCTTTAAATTGTCCAATTGTTGACAGTACTGGTCCAGATTAAGAGTTTGTTCGTACTTGAGCAGCACAGAGTAGATAATTCCCTGTCAATCCTACCAAATTTACAACAAAGCCTTCTTGACCGTTACTCCGGCTCACCGCAATTTGACCACGACCATTATTAACCGCTTCAGAAATGGGTTGATTTTGTCGTGATTCAACTGCCATTTGCAAGTGGATGAGTTTTCTTTTTCTTTTGTCAACCTATTCATCAAGCTTCTTTTTGTCATATTTAGCCCTATTTAATTGATCTGATTTTTGGACAATGCTTAGCACCTGGGTAAATAAAGCATTGATTACATGACGGTCTAAATGACTGAATGATTTCTATTACTTTATAAACGTGTCCTACCATAGCCCTTATAGAACGTGAATACGTAAGAAATTTCTAATTTTTGGATAAAAACAAACTAACACAGGTGTCTCGTGAATGCTAATATACGTGCAAACGGCACGGCATGCCAAAATGCCAAAATACAGGTTGCCTAATAAATATTTCTACCAAGATGCTACGTACAGGCGTTGCTAGTTTTTTTTTTTTTTTTTTTTTTTTTTTTTTTTTTTTTTTTTTTTTTGAGAAATACGCCGAGAAAATCATTTTTAACTCCACAAGCTAATGCAGCTTGTCACATGGCCAGGTCTGTTATAGCAGAATTGCAGCGAAATTTCCCCAATAAACTGTCTCCCAGTATTAAAATGTTAATTCCCATGAATTAAAATGTTAGATATTTGGGTTTCTTAATGTAACAGCATTCATCAGGCAACCTGTATAAATATAATGTTATAGATGTAGAAATATTAAAAGTTGAAAAGTATCCGTATCAACACATGTATATTATTGTTTGAAGTTGTTTAAGAAATTTTCATTCTGTTACGAACTTTCGACCAATAAATTTTTTCTGATTTTGTCATAAATGGTCAAACACAATAGATTTTGGGCCATAACAAGGATTTGGCTAACGATATTCCACAATTTAATGGTTGTGAGTGCGACAACTAATAATTTAGGATAAGAACTCAGTTCGACTCCTTAAATCTTTTGGACGTTCTGACCGGCGATCCACCAACAGATGACAAGAAAGAGCAGAATTCCTGAAAAAGACAAAAAGAAGTCAGGAATCGCTTGGTAAATCATATACATGGCGATTGTTTAAATTACGTTCGGTATAAACAAACTACAAAGGGCATGTGGGACAGCTTGGAGGCTATATTCGCTAAGAAATCCTTGTAAATCAATTACTTGTACGGAAACAATTAGCAACATTACGCATGAAACCAAGCCAGATTAAACTTGCCGGAGGAAAGCTTGACGATACCGACGCAATATCCTAACACTTTCTATCTTTGCTGGGAAAGTTTGGCCCATCGGTTACGGCGCTGTAGAATTTAGAGAACGATAAATTACGGTTAGACATCGTAAAAGAACGATTGTTTGCCAAGGAAATAAACACCAATAAACGCAAGGAAGAAGCATTGCAAGGAAAGAACCAAGCAAGGCAAATTTTGAAAAGAAGTTTAGCGGAGAGCGCTTTAAATGCAATAAGGTGGGACACGCAGCGAAGTTTTGTAAGTCAGTTGGAGCTAATGCTGTGAATAAAAGTTTCTGCTTTATGAGAGATATGTCTGACAAATGTTATCAAAACTCTTAGATTATTTTTAAGTTGGGCTTAAGAGGTATCGAACATCTTGCAAAAGAAAATTAGTACTTTAAAGTTTGAAAAAAAGCTTGATGTTCCTGTTGAGATCAATATTGCGAAGGACGATGAATCAATATTGGCAAACTCAATTGGAAATATTGTCGGCGGATGGGATGGAAGATTTGAAATCACAATGAAGAATGTACTATGTGCTCCTAAGTTAAGAGACAATCTTGTTAGAAAATTCACTGTTAAAAAAAAACTAACTAAAGCTGATGCTGGTGGTTCTATGAGCTTTCAGAGGAATCGAGCCTTGATTATGAATAGTGAACAGTTACTAGCTACAGCTTATTTGCGAAGCCAAATAAAAAACCAGTGAAGAATTTGTGTGAAGATCGAACCGCTTTATGGCACCGACGTTTTGAACATATAGGTCAGCAGGGTTTGGATACTCTTGTAAAGAACAACATGATACCCAAAATAAATGACAAATAAAGTAAAGTTAGTTTAGTTAGAAGCGAAACATTGTCCAGACACTTTTGATGGTTCACCGGATAGACCAAGGCGGCTGCTTGAACGAATTCATTCAGATGTATGCTGACCACTAAGCCCAACAGCATTAGACGGATCTCGTTATTTAATGAGCTCTGTAGATGACTTTATATGGTATACAGAAAAAGGAATGCACGTGGAAACCTCATTGACATACTGTCCCCAGCAAAATGCTGTGGCTGAAATATTCAATCGAAGCCTTGTTGAAAGGTAAGAGCAATGATCATCGATTCAAAAGTTCCAAAGAATATGTGGCATGATGCTGTTTCGGCAGCAACTTATATAATAAAGCGATGTCCAACAAGATCTTTAAGCAACTTAATAACGCCAGCTAAGGTATGTTATGAAAAAACGTTATTTTTAAAAACTAAGAGTGTCCGGTTGTGAAGCGTATGTTTGGATCCCAAACCAACAAAGAAAGTAAATTGATTGAACAGCCACAAATCGGTAACAATTGGTTATATTCCAAATGGATATCGTCTTTGGATTTTCACGATATTAAGTTTGAGGAATCGGAGTTCCCATTCAAAGATACATAGATGTTATACAGAAAAAAGTAAGGAATGTACAATAGCAAGTCACAATCAAGAGAGGGAAACTGATGAAGAGAATATTGATGTTGTGACTCATCAGGATTTTTGCAATTTTCAAAATGTGGAAGGTGATGCTAGTGGCGCTGCTCACATGGATCGATTAAATACAATAAGCATTGAAGCTAAGACACTTTAAATACCGTAGATAAACTGGAAAACCTGGAAACTTTCACGCGAAACTGAGGACCTAACAGTTCGAAGTGATAGGGATAAAAACGGAAATCCTATAAAATACAAAGCGCGATTGGTTGCAAAAAGTTTTCTGCAAAACGTAGGAATAGATTACGGGGAGGCATACGCACCAGTAGCAAGGCTAAGCACAATACGAGTTGTATTATTAGTGACTATGTAATGAGGGTATAGATGCCATCAATTAGATGTTAAAACAGTATTTTTTCATGGTGCCTTGAAAGAAGAAACCTATCTTGGGCCACCGGAAGAAGTGAAAGTAAGAGAGGATTTGGTTCTAAAGTTAAACAAATTGCTATATGGCTTAAAGATGTATCCACGCTGCTGGAACATCAATTTCAATGAATATTTACTCTCACTTGACTTTAAAAGACTAAACAGAAATGCTTATTTATGTATATACAAAATTTAAAAACAATACGGTGCAATTGTATTAGATACTTGATAATTGGAGACAATGAATCGAATGTAATTGAACTAAAAAATCGCCTTGAATCAAAAATCGAAATTAGCGACTACAGGGTTTTCAAATATTTCCCTTGAATTAATATTGAAAACGAAAATGGAAGTATAAAACTGTCGAATAGATCAAGTGTTAACAAAATACTTAATAAATTTGGAATGTCAGACTGCAATTCCATAAAAACCCCTATGGAATAAGGACTTATGTTTTTGACTGAAGGTAAAGTAAAGAGCAATAAGCTAATTCGGGAGCTAATTTGAAGCCTTATGTACACAACGCTGAGTTGCAGACCCGACATTTGTTTTGCTGTTGCATATATGGGCCGATAACCCCAAAACCCCGATTGACCCAAATAAAGAACACTGACAGCATTTAAAAAGAATTGTTCTCTATTTTAAGGGCATGAAGGAAATGAAGCTATATTACTTGAAAGATGATCATAATTTTTGCTTGATATCTAATTCACATAAGCATAATCTACTTATAACTAAATACAGGGTGGGCCATAAGGGTGTTGGCGGTTTAAATCTTCAATTTCTCGGTAACGCGCGGCGCGGGGTGGCGGGGGGATATGTTGTTCGCTGCGCCGCTTCCTGGAAATTTAGTCGCCATGGAGCCGTACACGGGAGTGCAGCGTGCATTTTGTGTCCGAGCGTATTACGAAAACAATAAATCAGCGATTACTGCACGACGTTTGTATCGGCATGAACACGGTTTACACGATTAAGTGAAGTTCCAAGCGAAAATGTGATACGAAAATGGATCAGAATGTTCGAAACAACCGGCTCAACAGTACCAATTACGGTTCGTGGTCGCCCAGTTTCTGCAGTTTCTGCATACTTTTTTGACGACGAAAGAGGGCATGCGATGACGGTTAGAGCGAACAATTATTGCAACATGCTAGCAGACTTTTTGGTGCCAGCTTTGCAAGAACTTCAAGGCAATACCTCGAGGATGTGGTTTCAACAGGATGGGGCCACATGTCATACGGCTAGGGTATCCATAGAGCTTCTGAAAAATGTTTTTCCTGGAAGACTCATTCCGAAAGGGGGTATATTGAATGGCCCCCACGTAGCCCCGATCTCTCTCCATGCGATTATTTTCTATGGGGCTACCTCAAATCGGTAGTCTACGAGAATAATCCGACCAATTTAGAGCAGTTGAAGAGGAACATTATTCAGGAAAGTAACAAAATACCGAGAACAACTTTTCAACGAGTTTTCCAAAATTTGCGACTTTGGTTCCAAGAGTGTCAAGCAGCCGAGAGAAGCCATTTGGACAACATTATTTTTAAGTCTTAAAAATTCCCATGCTTCTACTTTTTAAAAATACAAATATATATTTTTTATGTTTCGTAGTTTTTTTTAATTGAATATTTAAATCGCCAACACCCTTATGGCCCACTCTGTATATACTCGTATACATATAAGCTCTAACGACTTTTAATCCGTACACCATGCATTTTCATCGCAATGTAATTTTCAGCAGCTGCTATCCGTAGGGTAACGGTAACGTTTCTGATATATTTATAATTTTCTAAAAAGTTGTTTTAATATCTTTAATTTCATATAGAGGGTGTCCATCAGGAAGGTATACTACTTTGTTTTCCCGCCATTTTGATGAACATTAGTCTTGACAGTTCATATTTGGCAATCGTAAAGTAGAGACAGGGCAAATTTATTATGAAAAAATATTCGATAAACCAACATGCTTTAATCGTTAAAACATTTTATCAAAATCAATCATCGATTACTGTGACGATGAGAAAGTTACGTGAAATTTTTGGGAGAAACAACGTGCCAACAAGACGTGCATTTGTGAGACTAACCGAGACGGGCATTTATCTGATATTGTATTCAATATTTAATTCCCGACATTAAATAAAACATTTATGAATATAAGATCCATTCTCCTTCATTTAATCAAAAATTATAAACAAACATAGTATACCTTCAGGGCGGACGCCCTGTATAACTTACCGATGGCTTAATTTGGAAAGGACGTATCTCAACTTTTAGCGACTTTACAGGAGAAGGAAAAAACTGAATAAAATCGGAACGATTTGGCAATTTGTTTATTTTTGATCGGAATTTTTTAGTAAAACAAGCAGGAAATGCAATGACTAATTTTATTTTCAATTTTTTTAATATTAAGATATGTAAGGTAGGGTTCTTAGTTATTCATATTTTTGAAAGGAAATTCATGTTAGGGTTTTTTACACTAAGGTGAAAATGAGATATTTTAATAAAATAAATAAATAATTCATGTTATGAATAATTAAAAAATCTCAACAAAAAAATGCAGGTGAGAAACATATAATAGGTCACTTTTAAGCAAAATCAGTGTCTAAACGGTAATTTATCATAAAAATAATAAATAGCATTCTGATGGAAGGAATCTCTTTAAATCCTGCAAGTGGTCCCATTTTTTCTTCGTCAGTGGAATTTTTTCTTCGTGAAGACTTTAGGCTGGAATTTCTACAATAGTTTTTCTAACTGATCTCTGCGGAAGCAAGTCATAGTCATCGGTTATTCCAGTTTTGAAATAAATTACTCCAGATGGGTCATATGCAAGATCTCGTATCATGTTTACTGTCGGTTCACCAACGACTCTGCCTAAGATTTAAGACAATATGTGAGTATACATATGTACCTGTGGAATTAAAGTAGAGTGCAATATTATTTACCTAGACGTATAAATGAGTACATTTGTGGATTTTTTTTTAAATTCCAAAAATACTAATAATGCAAATGATGCATCTGTAGAGGTGTAGAAACTTTGCGCGCTTCCTTTATAAGTTAAACGAACTGAGATGGCAAATTTATTTGCTTTTTAGACATTTTTCTTTCAATAAGCGAATGAGTTGCATCGTATTCCACTCGGGTATGGCCACTTATTAAATTTTTTTGTTCAAGCGTTATATTCGTTTCCTTAGAAAATGCAAGCAAAGCATTAGCCAAAACAACATTACGATTTTGATAAAAACATGTGTCCGAGTAAATTATTATGTGGTTTATTTGGAGAACGAGCAGTGAAACTTCGCAAGTGCTTAATAAGGCATGTTGCAAAAACGGAGGAGACTATATTGCCGCCTATTTCATCCCAAACATAATTGTCTAATACTCGGCATACTTGTAATCTGCTGGAATTCTGTTTGAGGAAGTATTTTATACGTATATGTATAGCATAAGCTCGTCTCGAAAACACTGAACATTTTCTCAATGCACTTTTGACACCATACTGTGATGAGCACGACTCACCGAGTTGTCGAAGAGGTTTTTGGGAAATTTCCTTGCTGCTCATCTTGCATTCTTTTCTTTTTGTTGACGTTTTGACGTTTTTTCCATTCGGATTTATTCGCAACGTTTTTCCTCTTGCGAATATCATCTGAATTTACAGCCCCGGAGTCAATATATTTTGTTGCGCAATTCAATTTATTCGAATTGAATCTTTTTTTTTTTGTGACACTTTAATTTATTTTGACGCTTCAATTATTTAAAGTGTCAGTTTCCCACACCTTTATATTATAATGATGCAATTTTCATAGTTCTGGCATGAAACACCAAAACAAAATCCAACATAAACAATCGTGATTTTTCAATCGTAGATTTTTAAAAAATTGAATAAAACACTCAAATTTGCATCATATATTAAAATTTTTTATTGGAATCGATAAATTGGTCTTTGCCATTTAATTTTTAAAGATAAGTTCATCTAAATGTTATACGCTGTTCCGTCTCAAAATGTCCATTCGGAAGGTCCAATTTTTCGTCACTTTTTCGAGCATTTCGGCCTGTATTCCACGAATAACGCGTGTTATGTTATCCTGTAAGGCTTCAATAGTGTTCGGCTTGTCCACATAGACTAACGATCGCAAGATCTTGAGAGCCAAACCACAGGGCCAAATCCAGAGATAAGCTGCTCACCAAATTCGTCCCTCAACATATCCATTGTTTCACGAGCAGTGTGGCATGTTGCACCATCCTGATGAAACCACATCATTTTTTTCATTAGTGCCCAGAGACTTTCTATGGCGCTCTGATCAGGACTTGATGACAGCCCCCGTCAAGAACATTAATATTGTTTTCTTGAAGCCAAGTTTAAGCTTTCTTAGCGGTGTGGCGTTGACCGCTGCAGTCACCTAGTCTTGGTGCTGCAGGAATCAGACGATTCTGTAATAAACTAATGTATTTTTCAGCATTTAACGTTTCTGTAAATGGAAGCTGCCCTACGCTCCTTGCAGACATGCATTCTCACACCGTAACACTCGGTAGAAACTTTACCGTTCCATTATTGCAGTCTCGTATTGTATTTTTTTTTTCGAATTACCCTTTTTGATCATCCCCGAAACTTAGATTCATTACTAAAAATTATGGTCTTCCACTGCTTCCTCAACCAGTCCTGTCTTGCTTTTGCCCATCCATAGCAAACGGTTTTGTTTTTGCAGAACGGTAAGCACTTTTTTCTTTGACTTTAGAACAAGAAAATATATTCTCCAAGTTTTTATCCTCTACAGAAACGACACGCTTAACTGATTTGCCAATACTTTTCGACCAGTTTGCTGCAATCCCTCGGTCGGGGTGATTTTGCAAACTCGTCTTCTTTTGCAAAACAGTTATCGTTATTGCCATATTTTACAGTTTGAACCATCGATCTGGGAAGCTCAACATCTTTCGATATTTCGCCATTGCACAGAATTAAACCTGTAATTAATTGATGAACTTTTTTAGAAAATGTTTTGCCACGTGCCTCCGCAGAAAAATTAATAAAACCAACAAGGGGCTCCTCATATTCTTCATGTTCTATGTATCCTACATTGGAAAAGTTACCCTCATTTCACAAATAAAATCTACTAAAAGTTACATTATGATGTAAATACAAAGTGTACTTTTAATTCGTACAAGAAAAAAGAAAAGAAATTGAGTTTTGTTTATTTAACTTCATAAAAAAAACTAGTATTAAGGGCACCCTTTATTGTAAATAAATCGCTGAAGTAGAACAATATCTTTACATCTCTATTTGTCACGCCAAATCAAATACTCAACTATTCCAGTATCTAAGTTTATTCTTAGAGATTATGAACGAATTCTGTCGGCAACTCCAAATGTAATTATTTTTAATTTTATATATTATTGCACATATGTTATTTGCCGCCGGGGAAACTACATAATTCGGTCATTATAATCACGTTTCCTCTGCAAAAGCCATTCCAATCCATTTATTACATTTACAACGCCGACGCCCTATCGCAACACCCGTAACTTATTTGTCTGTTTTTGTCACTACGGGCGGAATGGAGCAGTAAATGTGGGTCCGTATTAAGTGGATCCATATTAAGTTTCGTTTTTGATGTAATTTAGACAGTTGTTCAGATTTTTCTTTTCTTTGTACCTGTAGATTCGCGTGTGGATGTACGCGACCCATTAGCGAGATTGAGACTTTAAAAGGCCCTTGTCAAATCTCTATGAAGGTGAACAAAGGAGCCTCATTTGAGTTGATTTTCAAAGTACTGAGATGACGTTGGATGGCAAAACAATCTCCGGCTTTAACATAGGAGCCACAAAATCAGTTATTCAGTAGAATGACATTAAAAAACACTTCATAGCTGTACCTTGGAAATGTCTCCGATTCTGAAAGGTAACAACACACATTGCAGTCTTCTGCATTCCTTCTCCAACTCGTCACGCCAAGCGCCCTTTGTATGTAGGAGAAGAGTATTGGAAGGCCATTTCCATACGAAAATGTGTCAGTTGAATAGGCAATACATTATAATTGTCTGGTGTATGTATGTTGAGTCCGAACATAAGGTATTTACATAAATTAAATGAATATTTGCGGAAAAATTCAGTCGATTTGATTGATAAATATTATCCAGATAATTCGTAAGATATGATGACAGATGGAATTTTGACATGTGTACAATATGCAGATTTAACCAAGCCAAGAACAGCCAAGATATATGGGACATTCCAACAGTCAAAGAAAATAGGATAGATATTTTTATCATTTATATAGGGGATGGCGCACCAATTGCACTACAATAAGAAATTTAAGTAACTTTTTTTAATCAATGTATCCCATTTATCTCTTTTTTCGATTATACAGAACATTCAATTTTATTTGATATAACTAAATGGTTTTGAAGATGACTGATGCTAGAGGAATCTCAAAAGGATCCACTGATGCAACGAATCTAAATGCCATTGTATTTCGTACATAATGGCAAGATCCAAACATTATAATGAAATAACATTTTCATCGAAAGCATAACTTTTTGTGTGGTTTAGTTAACTTTACTTAATAATTAAAAATTCTGTTTTGTCCTCGTTCACCACCAGATCTACACATTCTGATTTTTTTTCCGTTTTTTTACCTATAATGTCCTTACTTCAGGATATGTATTTGTATTAAAATTCTTCCCTTTAACGTTATGCTCTTAGGGCCGAATCGTATTTCCAGAAAATGTCTGTACGTTATGGTGTCGTTGATTCGATGTGGCACTAAGGAAAACTTTGGGAAGACCTTCAAATGATATTAATGTGCTAGCCTTACTCAAGGCTTCAAAGTTAAAGTTAAGTTAAAGTCATACTTAATATCAATTAAAGGTCTTGTTTAAAATTCTGTACACAGAAGGCCTTAATGATTCCGTTTACATGGCTCAAAGTATTGTTTACAATTTTATAGTTTGTTTGATATGCAAATGATAAATTAATATTTAATTTGTAA
Organism: Philornis downsi; assembly: GCA_019455685.1. Classification (NCBI taxonomy): domain Eukaryota; kingdom Metazoa; phylum Arthropoda; class Insecta; order Diptera; family Muscidae; genus Philornis; species Philornis downsi. The sequence continues at coordinate 3,597 of JAHXMU010022780.1, read as the reverse complement.
GACAAGACCCAAGTCATTAAATGATGCGCTGGTGCGATGATAGATATGTGTGCTTCTGATTGTTACTGAAGAGTGAGTGTTGGGAATTACATAAACGGATCTGGATATTTTGGCAAAATATTCATTTATTTACTTTTATTATGTCCATTAATTTACGTTTCTAGAAAATACAGTTTTCTCCAACGACGTGCATACAACATTTCTTCTAACGTCCTGATCGGATCTTGATCTTAGTAAAAGGGAAAATGCACATCTATAACATATCTCACATTCCTCAAATCATTACAGAACTCAAACAACAAATTCCTTAAAATTAAGTTTCTCCCTCTCAAAGAAAAAATTTTCTGGAAATCAATAATCTCTTCGAAATTTATACTGGAACAACTGTGTAATGCTCTCAGCTCTTCGTCACTTAACTTTTGAGAAACGTCAAGCCTGGCCTCTGCTACATAAAATATGACGTTTGCTGTTTTTACCTAAACTTAAATTCGTCTCAGCCAAAAAAGTGAATTAAATCGTAAATATTTTTGTGCGACGATTTCCTTTCATATTTTTGACAGGGTTACACTAACGAAAGTGTGCTATTGAACTCTATTCATCTTTTGGTGATGAAGCGATATTCGAAGCCACCAAATTCATATCGTGGCCATCATTCGATAGTGGTCGAATTTTCTGCTGTGAGAAGGACTCCAACTTCAACTTCACCGTTTCGTAAAAACACGGTTTCAACTCTGGGTTTTTAAAATTGCAAGTCCTCCAACTCCAATTCCAGCATTTTTTTAATTCACGTACCCGACTACTATATTAAAAAGGCCAATTTTTATGCCTTTACCCGAAGGAGTTAGAATTTATAATATTATTTACGGCAAAAATATAACAGCCGGGGCTCCTACTAGCCGGTTGGCTTGTAGATAGGATAACTGTCGTAAATCTTTATAAAACTTCTTAAAACTTGGCGTAGACTTGTATTTTACCAGATTTTAAATGGGTTCCTCTTTCCACCTTCCATACAAATTGGCCAACATTTCCGAAAATCAATTTGCTCCCTATAACTCCTCATTCGTGAACCGCAGTAATCTAAATTTTTGTCCATTGTATTAATTTACAATGCTTAACATAACTCGAAAAAGAAAAGACCTTTCTGACTCACAAATTCGTAGGTTCATATCTTTTTTATCTATGTACGAATTGAGGCCAAAGTTGTTCTTTGAAGACCAAGCTCCTGAGCACGGCGTCAAATTGAGGTTGATGGATTGTTTTGAACACTTTCTTAAGCAGTAATGTTTTCAGCCGATCTTGCAATACGTTGTGGTCCATGTTTGTCACTATCAGCTACAGACCTTCTTTCCTTGAAATCATTCACTGCACGATAAGTAGTGCGTCTTGTTGGCACATTGTTTCTCCCAAAAATTTCACGTAACTTTCTTATCGTTACAGTAATCGATGATTGATTTTGATAAAATGTTTCAACGATTAAAACACGTTGGTTTATCGAATATTTTTCCATAATAAATTTGCCACGTCTCTACTTCACGACTGCAAAATATGAACAAATTGAACATTTCTTATATTTTCGAGGAAATAAGAAAATTAAGCAGGTCATACTCGTATATATCGAACTTGTCCTCCCACTCAAACCCACTCGCTCAAAACCTCCAACATTTTCCCGGTAATATAAGGACACACTAGACTTGGTCCGGTAATACAAAATTCGGCTCACCAAAAATAAGATCCGGCAATGGCAGGATACTTTAGTTTAAGATAGGATTAAGATTTGAATAAATTTGTAAATGTAAATTTTAAAAGAAAGATTCTATAAAGACAATAAATAGAAAAAATATATATGAACTGTCAGACTAATATTTACCAATATGGCGGCAAAACAAAGTAGTACACCTTCCCGACAGACACCCTGTAGTTAGGTTAGTCAAATTTAGTATACATCATGCGAAGCAATTTAATAACAAAGCCTCTCTATCAACGAACAAAAATCCATCTGTACGAGATTAGTTCTACATGCCTCGATATGCTACGCAAAATCCTGGAATGAAGCAGGCGATTGAATTTATGTGTGGAGTGTCCAAGAGAAAAATACTCCGTAACATGTGGTCCCGACATTGAGATAGTCAAGGGCCTCAAAATATGACGACTGCGGTTTGCAATAGGTTCCTGAATTGTTCTCGAGAATGTTTTTATCAGAAATTAAAAATCTAAAATCAACTATACAAATTTGAGCCAGGTGAACTGACTTACACACACCTTCACCCAATGTCATTTTGTATCGGTACAAAAGTGTCAGAATGAGCGTGGTAAATCTCTAGATTCTTATAAAAAAAAAGTATTTCGAATTAAAACTCTATAAAAGGGGCAGAATTCCATTACTTTCTCAAATAGTTCGGTCAGAAATTATAAATGGACTAATGACTTGTGCTACATCGGGCGTGACAATGCAGCCCATTTTCATTCGCAGAACTAAGTTCCTGATGTGTGAATTTGGTGCAACTGCATGGAAGATATGAATCTAGGAATATATGAGATAAATTATGTAATTTGCATGGGAGTTACCAAATACTTATCCGATCAAATTTTTTCAAATTTTACTACGACACGACTGATAAAAATTACAGTAACTGTCCGTTTATTTACGCGAGAGTTACGACAGCGGGCATGGTTAGTCTTCTCGAGTTTTACACAGAATTATAAGTCAATGCAATGACAAAAATCATCAGCCTACGGCCTAGAAAGTGCAGAGAAAAGATTAAAACAAATGTCCTCGCATCTCATGAATCAGTCATTTGAGGGCTTTTCACATTCAGCGATCTTATACGCTATTTTTAGACTCACTCAGTGGGAACTACAGCATAGCAAACGCCACAGTTCGAGAAACATTTACAAAACTTTCCGCCAGACATATTGGGGTGACTTCCGCCCAAATAATGGTAAGTGATTGTATACGGAATCGTGCTAACTATAGTCGCGTGTACTAATCATCACGCCACGGTCGTTAACGCTAAGGAAAGATCGAATTTGGAAAATCGGCCAATTTGTACTACTTTGGCTAATACTTAATGTATACCAAACATTTCTAAATCAGACTAGATTTATTCTAAGGATTATATTGGTCATTTGTCAGTTGAAGGTATAAAAAGTGGCGACAACTGCAAGCCCTACCCACTTTTGATTGGTACACCTAGCATTTTCATCATGATTTAATTTTCAGTAGTTATTATTCGTAGAATGTCGGTAATTTTTCCCAAATACTTATGCTTTTCGAAAAAGTTACTTTATTATTGTTTTTCTCTCTGTGCAGACAGACGTGTTTGTGCATCGACTCTAGAAAAATAATTATAAAAAAAAGGTTAAATATACTCTTAGCTCAAAAATATTCAGTCAGAAGACGCTAAATCAAAATTCCCCAGTGCAGTGATAATAACATACAATTTATAATATTACAGTCACAACAAATCTGGAAAAAAAATATAGTTTACATTTCGCATATCTTAAGGCGAAAAGTGCCTATATGAGTGTCTCACACTCAGAGAGATGTCTAAGTCTTAACGGCAGAAATGCTTATCTCTCTATAAATGCAAACGAGTG